>VMDO01004945.1:0-117912 GCA_007922755.1 Pedetes capensis | reverse complement strand
TGTGTCTCGAAGATGATCTATTTAAATCAGCCTTCCTGGGAGTCCTGAAAGTCTCAGTGGTGTATGTATCCATTTCCTTTGCTATCTTTGGGAAATTTTCCTTGAGGATATCATTTACTAGGTTGTGAAGGCCTCCAGTGATTCTTTCTTCTCATTCAGGAATACCCATGATTCTTATATTCCTTCTTTTCAGTCTATCAGAGTTCTCTTGGAAATCTTTTTTTAAAACTTTTATCATTGATTCCATTTCTAATTGCTTGTGTTTCAGCTCATTTATGTCATCTTCTGCCTCAGAGATCCTTTGCTCTGATTCATCCAGTCTTGAAGAGAAGGATTCTTTAGCTGTGTTCAATTCTGATAATTTGGATTGAGTATCAAGCAAAGTGGCTTGATTTTTCTTAATCATTTGTAACTGGGATGACAGAGCAGCTTCCAAATTAGAAACCTTTCTTTCAATTATCTCCAATGTATTTTTAGTATTTGTCTTTATTTCTCTTAGCATGTTTATAACCATGACTCTGAACTCCGACTCAGAGATCTCTAGTAATTGCGAGTCGTTTGTGTTTGTATGATCTGTGGAGCCTTCAGCTCCATCCTGCCCCCTTGTGGTTTTTGTGATTTTATTTGATTTTCCCATAGTGCAGTCCAGAAAACAGAATCTGCCAGTCCGACTCCAGGGGGGGTAAGGGTTAGGGAGGCGATAGATTCCGTTTCTCTTCTGTGGGGTGAGAAAAAGGGGGTGATCTGGTGATAGAAGAGGTGGAAGGAGGAGGTAGAGGACAGAGGTTAATAGAAATTACTGTCAAAGTTAATATTAAGGTTGAGATTTAAGGGATAAATTATTAGAACAATGACACATATATAGATTAAGAAATAGAGGAGGAGGGTAGAAAAAGGGAAGGGAGTAAAAGAAGAAAGGAAGAAAAATAGGGAAGAAAAAGAGAAAAATAAAAAGGAAAAAAAAGAAAGAAAGAAAAGAAAGAAAGGAAAAAGAAAAAAAAAGAGGAAAATCTCACATATGCACTCTCCCAAACACCAATAAAAACACTTGTAGTCGGGTGCAGTGGTGCAGACCTGCAATCCCAGCGGCTTGGGGGTTGGAGGTAGGAGGAACGCAAGCCTGATTTCTGTGCAACCCTATTAGACCCTGTCTCAAAGAGCAAAGAAAAAAAAGGGGGGGGTCGTGGGGTGCAGTGCGGCAGTCCAGCACCTACCAGACAAGCAGGCACAGAGCCCTGAATTCAAACCCCCATAGAAGGAAAAAAAAATTATAGTTCTAATAAAATTAAGATAAAAAATTTTTAAAAAAAGTAAAATACAAAGAAAAAAATAGAATAAAATATAGAATTCCAGACCTCACGCATAGACTCTCCCCCATACATATAACAACTCTTGTAGTCAGGTGCAGTGAAGGACGCCTGGAATCCCTGTGACTTGCGGGATGGGGGTAGGAGGGTCTCAAGCCCCAAATCTGTGCAGCCCAGCAAGAGCCTATCTCAAAAAGCAAAAAATGTATGGGCTGGGGCCACAGAGTGTCAGTCCAGCTTCCACAAAGGAAGCAGGCTCATGACCCTGTTAACAGTAAAAACATATTATCTTGAGGATGGAGTCTGAACTAATTATTACACCGAGTTCAACCAGGTGGATTCGATAATGCAGGGTGCAATGTTCCCGATAGAGCTCAGGGTGGCAGTATTTCCACACACTCCGCAGTAACCATCGGTCTCATTGGGTCCATATAGCCAAGCTCTTCATAACAATCTGGATTTAATTGGGGTCCCGAGTGCCCAAAGAGACTGTTCCACGAAACACTCCGTGACTACTGTACTGTTCGAGAGGCAGTGGAACCTATTGCCCAAAGAGACTGTTCCACGAAACACTCCGAGACTACTGTACTGTTCGAGAGGCAGTGGAACCTATGGGGTCTTCCCTGAAGTTCTCCCTGTCCCACGTAGATCGGGCGCTAATTCCCCAAATCAGAGATTTCATCCCCACAACCTTGTCGTGTGCTGCCGTCGCAGTTGGAACTTCTCCGCCTGCGGAACTGCGCCACCAGTTTCCGCCGAAAAGGAGCTCCCCGGCCGCGCGTGACTTAGCCGCCTCCACAAGCCCCAGACCTCTCCGCAGCACAGTGGGGTGATTTGGGCTCACCTCTGATGTGTCTGGGATCCGTGTATATGTGTGCCCAAATTTCTGTGGAGTTCGCGACCGTAGGCCTGTCCCGCCACAACAGAAGGGAGGGAGCCGCGTCTCAGCTCTAGACGCGGATCGCTGGCACCGGCTTCCCCCATTCACTCTGTGGCCGCTATGGAGGGCGTCCGTGTGCCCTCTCCCGATGACTCACCTAGGATCTGCAGTCTGTGTCCTGCAGGCGTGGTGAGAATGTGCTGCCAAGGTTGCACTCTGTGTTGGGTCCGGGCCTGTGGGTGCGTGTGCACAAAATCCCCTCCAAGTCTCTGGGATTCTATCCGCTGTGTGATGGCGAAATGGCGGCGGTCCCGCTGCTGGCCACTGTGCAGCTCCTCTGAAGCCTAATCCTTGATTTCAGTGTACGCCTAGTTTCATTCTCTATCTCTCAAACTAAATTATCTCTGTTTCTATTTATTCAATTTGATTTTTACACCTCTAATCGAGCCTTCTTATTGCTCCAGAACAGAAGGTGTGTGTTATCTGTCCGCCATCTTGACTCCCACCTCTGGTTTTTGAGTCATAGTTAACCTTTCTTTACAGGAAGGTTAAAGACAAATTTACCCATGTTTTCTTCTACTACTTGTATGGTTTTATTTTTTATATTTAGATTCCTAATCTAATTGGAGTTTATCCCTATGTATGTTATAAAATCTGAATCTAATTTCATTTATTTCTAAATGTCTATCCAGTTGTCCAAGCACAACTTATGAAAATGTCCATCTTGACCTCAGTGGTTTGAGAAGCCACCTTTACTATATACAGTCATCCTTGGTAGCCATGGAGGATTGGTTCCAGGACTCCACCCCCACCCCCAGATACCAAAATCCTCAGATGCTCGTCTCTTATATAAAATGGTTGAGTATTTGCATATAACCTACTCGCATTCTCTTATAAACTTTAACTCATCTCTGTTGTTGTTGTTAGGTGCCATCGAGTCAGTATCCGACTCATAGCGACCCTCAGAGGGTTTTCAATGGCTGAATGCTTCGGTATTGCCTTGGGAGTGGATTGCCAGGCCCTTCTCCCATTTTAGCGGTGCTGGGAATGGATTACTTATAATAGCACAGTATAACTGCTACATAGTTTTCATGCTATATTGCTTAGGGATTAATAAGAAAAATAAGTCTGTGTGTGTTTAGTACAGATTTTTTTTTTTCTTTAAGACTGTTTTTTTTTTTTTCAGAGGTTAGTGGAATCCACAGATGTGGAACCCACAGGTTACAGGGAGCTAACTGTTCTGTTTCCATTTATATCTGGGAGTTTCTATTCCACTTGTCTATCTGGAATAGATATTAATGTGTCAACACGATACAAATTTAAACATGAAGGCTTTAAGTATAATAAATTTAATATAAGCATTTCTTAGGATTTTAAAGCAAACAAAAAAGCTGTAGGGTGACTGTGGACCATACCTGCGCTTTACAGTGCTCCAGTTCTTTTTTCAGAGTAGATTTTTCATGTTCCCATTCTTCGAATGTACCGTTTCCTGGTTCTTTTTCCTTCTGGCACAGCATTTCTGCCAGACATTGATTAAGTTCTTGCAATTCTTCCTGGTTTTGAGAGTTCTTTTGGCTAAGCTCTGTATTTTCTGCATCCAACTGTTGGTTTTTGGTTTTTAAATCTGAAATCTAATTAAAATTGAAATAAGTTTTATAAACTTGTTACCTTATTTCTGCTAAAAAATAGTTGGAGACTAATTGTTTTTTTCCTTTATGTAAAGTTTAAAAATATACGTAGGTGGCTACTCTGCCTAGACGAAGCCACTGTGCTGCCTGTATGGCTGCTTTACCTATGGAGTAGTCTGCAGTACTTCTTTTCTGTAATAAACTTTCACTTCTTCACTTAAAAACATATAATAACAGAAATAAAACATGTGCATTATTACAAATTCAATCAATTCAGAAGCATAGGAAAAAGTGAGATACAGTCTAATTCCACTTCATAGGGTGACCTACTCTTTACAGTTGGAAACATATAACACAAGATCGTTTTTATGTGCATAACACACACATATACACAGTAATTCTTTTTTTAAAGCAAAAAGTTGGATTTCATGTTGGGACAGCCTGCTTTTTCGCTTAAAATATCTTACAGATGCTTATCTTTCCAAGCTAGTGTGTTTGGAAACCACCATATGGTATATTTTTTAGTGATTGTAGGATAGTCCATGTAACAAGATTTTCCATTATGCATTTATCCATTCCTACCTTGATAGACAATAGCTTGTTAAATTTCTTTCTTTTACTTATGAAGCAACAAATACCTTTTGGAAAATCAATTTACATATAGTAGCATTCTGTATTTAGGATCACTTCTTTACAAGTGGGGTTGCTGGGTTAGAAGGTATGCATATACATTATTATTCTGACAGGTATCCCCCACAATCTTTGTTACAGTGTTACCAGCTTACAACTCTATCAACAATATATTCTCATTTCCTCACACCCTTTTTAATCAATCTTTAGTTTTTGTTAGTTCCATAGATGAAAAGAAGAAACATTTAAAGGTCTCTAATTGCTACAAGACTAACCATCTTTCTATACATTGTATCATTTTTTCTATGATTTGATCATGCATTGCCTATTTTTCAACAGAGTTGTGCCATTTATTTGTAAAAGTATAAGATATATTTTAGATGTTAACACCTTGGCTATTCCAAGTGTTAAAAATATTCTTTACTGAGTATGTCCTTGTCTTTTGACTGTTTCAGGCATGCTCTTAAATGGTTATGCTTGTCTGTATGTTTTAAGATTATGCAAAATGAGCACTGAATGACATAAGCTATCTGAATAAATCATAATTTTGGGAAATGAAATGCTGATTAGCTGGCGTTCTATATCTGTGAAGTTCTATCCTTAACTTTCTGCTTTTAATCATGGTGAGGAAAAAGGAAGGAGCTAACATGAATCAAAACTATGTAAATGGGAAGTGGAGGCAGGAGGATTCCAAGTTCGAGGTCAGAGGCAGCCTGTGTAACTTCGAAAGACCCTGACTCAAAATAAAAAACAAGGTAGGCTGGTGGTGCAACCTAGTAGTAGAGAACTTGCAAAATATGTGCAAGGCCCTGGGTTCAACTCCCAAGTACTGCTTCCCCACCTAACCCCTCAGGAAAAACTATATAAGGGTTAGACCTATTATACACAAGTATCATTCA
Source organism: Pedetes capensis (assembly GCA_007922755.1). NCBI lineage: Eukaryota > Metazoa > Chordata > Mammalia > Rodentia > Pedetidae > Pedetes > Pedetes capensis. The sequence goes on along the minus strand of VMDO01004945.1, from coordinate 112,568 downwards.
GAGGTATCGCTTCCCTATTCCCACTGATTAGTCAACTTGTATTAAACACTTAGGGTCTAGAAATAACAGACATTCTCTCTCCAAAATCAGGAACCTAGATTAGAGTCATGGGGAGTTGGGGGTTAGTTTCCATCTTCAAACTCAGAATATAACCATGTTACCATCATTTGTAATATGTTGTTCTAATAATATATATTCTGTAATTTTGTACATTTCAAATTTTAAAAAGTTCAGAATGAAGAAACATTGGAAAATACTAAGTTTTTTCTTACTTGCTTCTTTAAATTTTCAACCATCTTCTGAATTGCAGCTTTTTCCTGTTTTACAGTCTCTATTTTTTGCCTAAAGGAACAATGAAAATATAATTTAGGAGTTAGGTTTTAAAAATTGAAATAGTTTTTTTTTTTAGTCTTTGTAAAATGTCTTAAGAAAATTTAAGTATACTATGCCTTACCACAATTCTTCCTGAGATCCATTTAATTTCCCTAATTTCAGGATAGAAATGTCTTCTTCATTTAAAGTAGTAATTTCATTTCTCAAAATAGAATTTTCTTCTTGAAGTTTTTCAGATTCATATCTGAAGTGTAGAAAAAAAAATTTTATGTTACAATATGACAGTCATTTGGCATCTTTTGAAAATATTTTCTAATAACTTCCAACAAAATAAGTATTCCATGCCAGTGAAAACAGAGGTTTAAATGGAAGTCTCTTAGTACTTGGAAATCAAGATATAATATATTGATTAACTTCTTCTGGGAAGAATTTCACTGAGAGACATTAGGGAAGTGTGGCAGCAAAACTAAACAAACCTCCCCTCCAAAAACAAAAACAAAAACAAAAACAAAAAAACAATCTTTGAGTATGGAGACAGGGATGGAGAGTCAATGCCAACTCTGGTTGTTGATTTTCTCAAGGGCAGGCATGCTGCTTTGAGCAAAGGACTCCATTTATCTAAAGTCCTCCGTGATCTGAATAGACATAAGCCACATTACTAAGCTAGAAGAGCTTTAGTTTTAGGCTTCCAGATACCTATAGAAAGAATAATTACTGCATAAATATAGAGCTACACTAAAGTGTGTAGACTGTTTACTTTGTGATTTTATTCATCTCATCACATCCTGATATTTCAAACAAAAATGATCTGAGCAAGAGGAAAAACTACATTCAGAATTATTTTGTTTTATGCCATTAAGATATTTCAGATGTGATGTAATATTTTACAAGTTTTTTTTTGTAAAACCCATTTTGCAAGAAGATTAAGATTACATATATTTCATAAAGTGAAGTGGGCAGTGGTTCAAACTAGTTTTACTTTTGTCTTCATTTTTCAAGTATATTTGTCAGAATCTGGTAGCTTCTCGGTAAAATTGTATGTTCCAAGATAAAGTTCCATTGTTTTAGGATATCAGCATGCATTTCAAGTGATATAAGTGAAAAACTATAAGCTATAAAACATTTTTAATATATTAGTATAACAAGAGAGTTATCTACCAAATGAGTTAATACACAAAAGGCATTCACTTTCATATAACCTATTTCATCAAAAGGAGGAAAGTAACATTGAGCAGGATATCTATCCATCCAAATAAATTAAGTACTACAAAAGCATTAAGGATGTGCATTGATGATGCAGGTGGTTAAACAGCAAACACTCGCCATTTTGAAATTTCCCAGTCCATAGGAGCAACATTTATTTGCTATGAGGAAGGGAATGCCTCCTAGATAAAGTTATTCTACTTGTTAATATGACAGAAGCAGAAGGAAGTCTAGAGTACCGCTCTCTTCTTGAAGACTTAAACATGTTAGTTTCTCTAGGCATGGCAAGCAGCAGAAGTTAGATTTGACCAGGTGCTCTGCGGGATTCCAGGAAGTCTAGAAGGTACATACATTACCTCAGTAGTTCAACTTTCTGCTGCATCTCACTGCATGTGATTTGCAAGTCATGCATCATTGCCTTCAGCTCTTCCTCCTTCTCTCCTGGAGAAGGTACATCTTTTTGCTTAACTAACGTCGTGACTCGCTCCCTCAACTTTCTAGTCAGTTCCTGTAGCTTCTGTTTCTCCAGTTCTAACTCTGCTATGGTGGCCTGATGCTGAAAATGTGTGTCTCGGAGACCTAGGAGGGCAGCATTTTCTTCCAGTATGACTTGACTCTGTACTCTGGGCTTTTCTGGGTATGTCTGAATGGTTCCGTGTAACCAGGCAATTTCACGTGCTTTTACTTTTGCCAAGAGCTGGGTACTTCCCTGCTCATGGCACTGGGTTTCTTGTTTACATTCTTCTATAATGTGGTGCACACTCATAACCCTGGGCAAGAACCCTTCCAGCACCTTTTCATCAGGGTTGGCCTCTAGGTCATCTAAATGGGCTTCCCATGAGGAGAAGCCATCATGCTGCAAGGCGGCCCTTCCCTGCAGCTTGTCAATCTTCCCTCGAAGTCTCAACACTAGAACATTCAGCTCCTTGTTTTCTGCTTTGACGTCATCATAACTTTTTTCCAGGCTAAGGAATGTTTCTGTCACCTCCTCCACTTTTTTCAGCTCATCCTGCAGCCTGAAAACCTCTGCAGTGAGTTCTTTGTTATTCTCCAGGGCCTCGTCATAGCGGGTCTCCATCACTCTCAGCTCTTCCTGAAGACAGTCATTTTCCCGACTAGCATCTTCATATAACAATTTATACTTGTGGGAAGCCTCAGGGATTCTCTCAAGCATCTTTAGTTTCTTTTTCAGCACAGAAACATCAAAAAGTAGGTCCTGTTTCTTTTCAGAAGCTCGGTCACAGTCTGCACGTAAGATCACTAGCTGCTCCTGCAGCTGACAAATTTGATTCTTCAGGGCCTGGGATTCAATCCTGGTCTCTTCACTGTTTTCAAGCTCAGAAAAACACTCTATGGAAGCTTCAGACTCCTCAATTTTGACCTGTCTCTGAACAGAGCTTGTCCCTGTACTTCCCAGGTCCTGCACCTCACTGTCTTGTGGGTCACTGAGGATGCACCGCGCAGTTACACTTTCTACTCGCTTTATTTGGTTTTGTGATAAAAACGGCTCTGCTTGTTCTGGAGAACTTCCAAAAAACCCAGTAGTCGGTTCCTCTAAATAAGATGACATCCCTGACCCTGGCTCTAATTCTCGTAGCCTCTGTTGCAATTTAGAGATTTCAGTAGCCATTTTCACATTTTCCTTCACTGCCCGTTCGTGAGCTCTCTGCAGGCTGGCGAGGACGTCTCCGTTTTCTTCCAACAGCTGCTCCCCTTGCTGAAGCAGGGACAGGGGTTCATTTCCTCCTGCCTCCTCCCCTTTGGTCCCCTGGCAGCTACTCTGAAGCCTGGAGAGAGACGCTGCCTGCTGCAGGTCCTGTATTTCACTCTGAAGTCTGGAGATTTCTGCACTCATGGCGGCCCTCTCCTCATCTGCTTTCTCACAGGTCTCTCTGTGGGCACTCTCCACGGCCAGGAGTTTGGCCACCATTTCCTGCCTCTCCTGGTCACGTTCCATCTGTAGCCTTTCAAGCCGCTGGCTGGCCAGCTGCTCGGAGGCCCCTGCCTGGCCCAGGACCTCCTCTCGAGCCCTCAGTTCTCTTTCGTGACTGCTCTTTAGCTCAAGTATCTGCCCAGACAGTAGGCTTTGCTGGCTCTCAGATATGTTCCGAAGGTCCTCCAGGTCTTGGAGCAGCTGCTCCCTCTCGATGACCATGCTGTTCAAGTGTTCTTTGTATGTCTTCTCCAGCATCTCCCTCTCCTGCGTCAGGACCAGGGAGGTTGCTTTCTCTCTCTGAAGAGTCTCCTTTAGCTGCTCCTGGGCTTCAGCGCACTCCTGGGTGAGCTCGTCCTTCTCAAACTCCCACTGGGATCTCTCCTCCAGCTGTTGTTCCAGGAGGTCCTTTAGCTCTTGGTGGTAGTGTCCCTCCAGGCTTTGCAGGACATTTTCACATCTCTCTGTGACTTTCTGACAGTCAGCCTGAAACTGCGCTTCTATCTGAGAGGTTCTTCTATTACATTCTGTCTCCACTTTTTCCCTAAATGTGGTCAACATACAGCATTACTGAAACTGCAACCAACTCCAGAAGCAAACAAAACACATTTTCCCAAGCAGAGAGGAGGCTGCCAAGCAAACAACTGCAATACTTTCTAACAATGCTGTTAACTTATTCCTACATGATTCCTGTGTACTGAGAAGGAATCTGAGAGCTATGACTGGCAGCCACAATTAATGTGGAAAATTTACCTTTCTCTGAAGCTAGGGAGAAATCTATGAAACCAAATTCTCTAACATATTCCTGGATGTATTTATATGTTTTAAATCAAGATCTAAAACTGGTATTTCACATTAAATAAAGGATCAAATGCACACTGACCTAACTTGTAATTTGGGAAACATATACCATTCCCTCATTTTAATTAAGTAGGCATTATAGGATATCAGTTATGTAAGTCACACATACGAATAAATTCATTCTGCTTTTGCTTCTTATTTAATGAAGTAGGACTATGTTAATCAGGGCACAAAGCTCCAAAGCTTTCAAATGTACCTGGGATTTCACATGAGGAAGGTGTGCATAAAGTACCACTTCATAACTCTGGAAGGAAACATAATTTTGCTCAGAATCCAGCTTATAAATAGCTTTTCTCAGAAAGCAACAGGTTTGAAGTAGGAAGGAATCAGGTTTGGGATCACCTTGTCCTCATGTGGAGCCAGAGGAGATACAGTAAGTCTTAACACAGGAACATTTTTCTCCTTCAAACACAAAACAGTTCCAATAACCTCCCTGTAGGCTTATGTGTAAACATGGGCAAGATTGGTTGAAAATTTTAGAAGGTCCCCAGCCAGTGGGCCACTCTGCCCTCCAGTCTTCCAGGCTTTCCCGGCTACCTGCAACCTGTGGGCCCCTGAGAGGCAATGCCTGGTTTGCTCCAACCCCCCTCACTTCCTTACCTTCCCTCTTGAAGTTCCCTGCAGTGCTGTTCCCACAGCTCTTTCCTCAGCTCCTCTTTCTCTAGCGCATGCTTCTCCACCAGGCTTCGCAGCTGCTCCTGGTGTGACTGCTCAAGGTCCTGTGTCAAGCCTCTCACCTTCTCCTCCGTCCAGGTGCTACTTCGGGCCAGGCCTTCCCTCTCCTGGCTGAGTGCTTCCTCTGCCTGCTCCAGCCTGGCCTTGAGCTCCAGCTCATGCTCCAGCCTCAGCTCCTCCTGCAGGCGAGTCTTTTCCTCATCAAAGGCCATTTGCAGATGTTTCTTCTCCTCCTCGTGCCTGCAGCTGGCCTCATGGTGTGCCTCCTTCAGCACCTCCGCCTGCCCATGAAGGTCTGAGATTTCACTTTTAAGGTCACTTATTTGTTTTTCCAATGCACGCATTCCGCGCTCATACTTTTGCTTCAGGGTTTCTTGTTCATTTTCACAGGTGACCCTGGTTTCATCCAGCTGTTTTTCATAATGGTGCACCTTAAATCAGACAGGAAAACCACCACACGATTATTCAACATAGGACCATGGAAAGAGGTGATGGGGCAGCAAATACTTTTGTCCTATAGGACATTCTTTCATTTTCTCATTTTGCTTGAAGGTAAATTAATTCAAAAATATCTTACGTAATATATTTAAGTCAAGCATGGTTTGCTTTTATTTGCTAACTTGGTTGAATTTTATGCAATTTATTTACTTTTTTTGGTAGTATGGTGGGTTGAACCCAGGGCCTCAAACATAGGAGGTGAGCTAGCATTCCTAGCCTCTTTTTTTATTTTTTGAGACAGGGTCACTAAGTTGTGCAGGCTGCCTGTGGCCTTGAACTCATGACCCTCCTGCCTCAGTCCCCTAAATTGCTGGGATTATAGGCAGGGACCATGGCACCTGGCTAACTTGGTTGAATTTTATGAATAACTTTATTAAGCACTAAGCAGACCCTCACACACAGATATCCTTTATCTTCCCACTTGTTCTTTCCAACTGCAAGTCTTAAACTAACTGAATTATTTATTGAACCCTGTAAAGAATACAGTTGGGTAAGAAGCAGTCTTTGCCATCAAAGAAAAACCAATTTAGACTTGATTATGACAACAAGTCCACTATAAGGCAGGACAGAAAATATAAAAAGGTAGCAAGAAAAGAGCTATAATGTAACCAAGGGAGATAGGAGAGAAAAATCACATTTGGTTGGGAAATTTGGGAATGGCTACATGTGGGAGGTAACATTTGACACAAATTCTGAAAGGTAAGGAGACTTCTGAGAGGCAGAAAAATAACAGTAGCACAGTTTGTAATAGCACGAGCAAAAGAGGATGGTGTTTGATGGAGAATAGCAGACCACCCTGTTTGGCTGAGGGCAAGGTAACTCTAGGAATGGGGAAAGAGAAGATGGGATGTAAGTGGAAGCCACATGGTTAAGGGCTGGAGGCCAAGGAACAGAATCTGTGTCTAAACTAGTAGGTAACACTACATCAGAGGGTTTTTTTTTTTTTTTGGTTTAATTAAGATGTTTAAGATTTTTTTTAACAAGTTGGAGATAATGTACATGATCTTCATGTTCCACATGCTTGCAGGGCAGAGGATATTATACTTAGAAAATCTCAAGAGGAAAAAGCCTTCCCCTTTTCCTGAGAAAGTGGGTTCCTGGCAGCTATCCAACACAAGAAGAAATGCTTAGAAAGTGCTGTCTTGAGAGAAAAAAGAACCTGGAATGGCCCACATGCAAACAGCTGCCAGAGCTCAAAGAAACTAGAGAACTGGACTGGTAAGAAGGGCTTACTTTATCTTCCAGCTCCAGCCTGAGCCGACACAGGTCTCTGTGGTGTTGTTCCTTCATCTGTTCGATGACCAGCTCTGCCTCAATGCTCATATTCAGGGGATTACATTCTTCAGAACCAAGCCCTGAAACCACATGGGACACAGTTCTCTCAATAACACAATCCAACATCTGAGAAGGGACATTCAGTTTAAGGAATAATTTTCAGCCCCAAATGCCATAGATATGAGCTTCTAGAAAACAACAGAAGCCAGGAGCAGTCTCTTCTCTTTTCATGTATTAGGACAAACAAGGAGCAATTAAAGCCAGCCACCATTACACACTTGTAATCCCAGCAACGTGGGAGGCTGAAGCAGGAGGATCATGAGTTGGAGGACAAAGGCAGCCTGTGCAACTAAATGAGACCCTGTCTTAAAATAAGTATAAAAAATAAAAAAGGGGCTGGGGGTGCAGCTCAGTGGTAGAGCACTTGCCTAGCATGTGCAAGGCCCTGGGTTTAACCCCTTAGTACTTAAAAAAAAATTACAGTGAACAGATTCTTTTCTGTACAGGCAGTGTGACAATCCTTAGTGGAATTCATCCTTCTGAACAACAGACAGGATGTGAGTGGAAACTTGATTAAAAGTGTGCGCCTCCTATGAAAATGTTGCATGGTGAGGGAACAGAATGAGGTAGTTTGGCAAACTAATCAGTCTCCTATCCATCCAACATCTACCAGTGACAAAACAGCAGAGGGGCAATGTGGGAGGTGAAGGAAAGAATGGCCAGCACGTTTGCTGCTATGACTTAAGGAGTTAACTTCATGGATCAAGATGTCAAAACCATCACTTAAGAAGGCTGGTCATTGTCGTAGAGTTTCCTGGAGTGTGCGTGCATCTCTGCCTTAAATTATCAGCTAAAAAAATAAAGCAAAAAATAAAAACAGCAAAAAAAAAAAAAAAAAAATAGGGCACAGGTTACAAATCTGGATACAGGTAGCTGTGGGGGAAACCCTCAACTCATCTACATGTGTTTGCCTTTGCAACTGCCCATGATAAGTATGGAGAAGGACACTGCAAAAATGAAGCAGAAGTTGAGGCTCAAACTACTGCAAAATCAAAAATGTCCATGTAGAAATCTCTTGCACATTCCTCTAATCCCAGTGACTCGGGAGGTGGAGAAATCTCTTGCACATTCTGCTAATCCCAGTGACTTGGGAGGTGGAGGCAGGAGGATGGTGAGTTCCAAGGCCAGAGGCAGCCTGCAGAGCTTAGCAAAAGGCCATTTCAAAATGAAAAGTGAAACGGGCTGCGGGTGCAGCTCAGTGGTAGAGCACTTGCAAAGCATGTGTGAGGCTCTGGGTTTCTCTTGTGTGGAGTCACATAGGCAGACAGGGAAAGGGCCTCTGCTTGGGCAAAGGTATAGCAATTGGGATTCATGGTCTTGCCCTGGAACTTTCTTACCATATATTGTGGCACATTCCCAAATGAGAAGTATATGGGCGTAAGCTTTGTGTACACAAAAGATACAGCTTTGTGTATCTACAGAAGCACACCCGACACTTGGCTGGAAAAGCTCCTGAAATGTCTCATCTAGACACATGGCCTCATCCTTCACATGGTAAGTGAGCCAAGGATCAGAAAAAGTCTTAAGGCCCCTTATACTCCACCTCCCAACCACCTATTGATTCTACAGCAGGGAGGAGCAAGGATGAATAAACCAACTTCTTAAGAACCATTCTCTTGCTCAAAGCAATGGGGAAGCTATTACTATAGAAAAACTGATACGAATCCTTCCTGGAATTCAAGCACAGCACACTCAGAGAAGAGGCGAGAGGGAAAGAGCTGAGAGTGAATGTAGCCTGGTTCCCAAACAACTCTGCCCTCCTTGCCACTCAAAATTTCCCTCAAAGCCACAGGCAACCAACTCTTATTTATCTTATTAGCTGCTCTACAGAGGCAGTATGGCCATTTAGCTCAGGCAGCACAACCAGTTATGGACTCTGTGGTTTGTGGCTGGCTTGCTCTCCCAAACTATCTTCATACCAGTCAGGTATGAAGAAAGAGAAGAGTCAGCAAGAGCTCTATCTGAATTCTAGTACTCCAAAGGCCTGGATTCTCAGATCTGCAGCCAGTTTGTCTGCTTGTTTGTTTTAAACAAAGCAAATACCTTTGTGGTTTCATTTTTTTCATTCCTTGGTTGACATATATCAAAATCAGATGGAAATAGTCTCATAAAGACATCAAGGACACATGAAAAAAACCAGACCACAAATGAAACAGCTCAAGAAAAGAATATTGCCAAAATCTTTTCATTTTTTTCTCCAGGATGCTGGAGTTCTGCAATTTTATATTTAGCCATGGTTCTAAAAACAAAGGTCAAATGCAGAGTCTCTGAAAAGAGAATGTCTGAATGTGTTTACCCTGGTCAGGCTCAATGCCACCACTATTAACATCAAGTTCTTCTGATGCTGAGTTCTTCAGGGGAAGCTTGAACACTTTGCCTTGTGCACGATATTCTTCCAGCTCAGACTGAAGTTCATCCACTTGATCTTGTAATACCTAGCGTTTAAAAACCAACACAAAAACAAAATTCACTCAATAGTTTCATGATGGATATATGAAATGACTTATTGCTCTGTAATGCATTAACATCTATTTTAAAAATAAAATCAACACAAGTCTTACATATGATACCATATGACCCAGCAGTTCCACTTCTAAGTGTATACCTAAAAGAAATGAAAATATATGTCCACAGAAAGATGTACACACAAATTTACACAGCAGTATTACTCATAAGCCTGTAGCCATACCACTGTAGTGACCAGATCTTGGAAGCTAAAAGTGTCAGGCCTGGTTAGTACTTGGGTGGGAGACTGCCTGAGAACACCAGGTGCTGTGGGCTTGGGAGAAGGACCCGGCAACCCACTCCCAAAAAACAATCAACCATTGAAAACCCAATGAATAACAGAGAAGCACTAACAATACCGTTTTGCCTGTTCTACATAGGGTTGTTGAGTTGGATACTGACTTGATGGCACCTAACAACAACAATTATTCATAATAGCCCCTAAAGTCCAACTGTTTATTAATTGATGAATGGATAGACAAAATGTGATATATCTACACAATGGAACATTATTTAACCATTATAAGGAATGAAGTACTGATACATGCTACAACATGAATGAACCTTGAAAACATCATGCTAGAGGTCAGGTGCAATGCCTATAATCTCAATACACAGGAGGCTGAGGACTGTGAGTTTGATGCCAGCATGGGCTACAGAGTGAGACCCTGTTTTAAAAAGCCAAGGGCTGGGATGTACCTATGTGGCAGAGTGCTTGCCCAACATGCAGAAGGCCCTGAGTTTGATCCCTAGCAGCAGGAAAAAAAGAAAAGGAAAGCAAGAGAAGAAAGCATCATGCTAAGTAAAGGAAGCCAGTCAAAAAAGACCACATATTATATGATTCCATTTATGTGAAATGGAAAGATTAGGCAAAGCTAGAAAGGCACAACATAGACTAGTAGTTGCCTAAGCCAGGGGTACATGAGACAGATTGTGGCTAAGAAAACAAGGGTTTCTTTTTGAGGTAATGAAAATGTTCTAAGATTACTGTGGTGATAGTTGCACAATTCTGTGAGCACAATAAAAGACACTGAGTTGGTGAAATATATGATATAGAAAGCTGTTAAAAGAAAGAAGTAGACGGATTGGGGGGATTTCTGGAGGTAACACTGGCAGATTTTGTTTTTCCAGTACTGGGGGGGTTGGACCAAGGCCTCACACTTGCTAGGCAAGTACTCCATCACTGAACTGCACCCCTAGCCCCTTTATTTTACTTCACTTATATTTTTATTTTTTGAAACAGGGTTTCACTAAGTGTGTAGGCTAGGCCGCCCCTGTCCTCCAACTCACGATCCTTCTGCCTCAGCCTCCCAAGTGCTAAGATTACAGGTTTATGCCACCACACCCAGTTTAACAAGTAATTTTGGTTCAACAACGACAACAAAATCCAAATACTTATGCTTAGGGGAACTAATTTTTAAAAAGGAAAAGGGAAAATCAGGCAATTCCTGTTATTCATAAGAATCTTTGTATCTCTGCTGGTATACATTATGTACTGGGAATGGTTTACTAGCTCAAGACTAGAATGATTTCTGCTCTGACTGCATTTTGTAAATAAAGAAATATAGTCAAAAAAAGGGGGAAACATACACACATACACACACCCCATACAACAAAACTAAATTACATCACATTAGGTCTGCAATGATCAATCAAGAAAGGCAGTTTTGAAATAAACACATCAACATGATCATATATTCCTCCACTCAGTATAAAACTACATTTTCCTCTAAGCACTAGTAATTTCTGATCTAGATAAAGCAGGCTGCATACAGTTTGCGTGACTCCCTATAGCTCAGGATACTGAACAATAATATTAACAGCTAGCATTCATGCCTGTGCTTATTATATCCCTGGTTCTAAGGACATTACACATATTCATTCACTCATCGAACCTTCCCCGCCACACCATGGGCTGATACTCTTGTTTTTGCCATCTTACAGAAGAGAGTTGAGGCACCCACAGATCTAAGTGATTTGCTCATGTTTACATGGCCAGGAAGGGGTGAGGCTGGGATGTAAACCCACGCCCTCCAGCATCCCTCAGTTCTCTTCAGCCACTCACCCTGCACTGCTGCTCATACTCGTTTCTCATCTGCGTCAGCCTTTCTTCTTGCAGAAAAAATTCAGCACTGCTGGGATCGAGGTCACCAAACTAGAAGGCAAAAGGGCAAAACTGTCATTTTTTCCAAGTATCCTCCTTTGACCTATCACATACCAAAGACCCCAGTCTCCGGTGTCACCCAGGCTCTTGAGCATGGCAGGAATGTGGCATTTAAGCAGAAACATCCCTAATCAGAAGATTGGAGAACATCTAAGAAGGACATGTTTGACTCAGGCAGTGATCACTTCTTAGTGCCAGGCAAGTTTTCCCTCCTAACCACCCTACTGAATTAGCATGCATCCCAGCAAAGTTACAACTGCCTTTAGGGACCCAAACAATTCCCTAATCAAAAGGTTTTTGTTATGGCTTCAGCTCTTTTGAGTAAGTGACACTCTGGGCAGCCTATCAGGAAATGAGACTTAGACACATTTACCTTCTCTGCTAACACATTTTCCAAATTTTGCTGAAGTTTATTTGTCAGGTTTTCATATTCTGCCAGTTTCTCTGCGTTTTCTAGAAGCTCACTTTCCAGACGACTGTTTTCCTTAAAAAATTTGGGGAAATTAAATGTGGCATAGATTAAGAAATAAGCAAACTGTTGTACCATTTTATATGAAGCATAAATTGGTGCTCTAGATTAAGAAAATCTGTTCATCTTGAAAGCTACAGTATACTGGAAACAAAAGTAAATATTGAAGTTACTATCTATCTCATAACCCCAAACTCTGCTTTTTAAAAAAAAAGACAACCCTGTGGAATTGTGCTATTCAATGTTAGCCAGTAGCAGGCACATGTGGGTACTGATCACTTAAAATACATCCAGTACAAACTGTCATGTGCTGTGAGTATAAAATACAGACCAGATTTCACAGAGTACAAATATATAAAATAGCTCAGTAGTAATTTTTGAATGATTACATTTCAAATAACGTCTTAGACATATTGGATTAAATAATTTGAATTTAATTTCACCATTTAATATGGCTATTTGTAAATCTGAAATTACGTGTGGCTTATATTTCTATCAGATAGCATTGCAGTATAATATTTTAAATGACATAAAAATATTCTCAATATATTGTCAAATAAAGTAAACTGGTTATAAAATATCTTAACCAGGTGCCAGCAAAAGAGAACTCTGAAAAACTATAAAAAGTAGAATAACTCAAAATCAATCTTTATACTGATATTATAGTTTTTATTTTAATTATAATTTATAATTTTATTTTGGTTTAAGGATGCAAAAGCTACACCTATAAGTTGCTCATAATTTATATATGCATAAGCTATTTAATAAAACAATTAAAATCCTGAAAGTTTTTAAAATTAAAGATATGTATATATAGTACTTTTAAGATTTCCACCCACATTTGCTTTTTAAAAAACCATGCAGACATGCCATTTGACATATTTTCTTCTCCAATATTCAAGGCTGATTGGAAGAATGTTATTCTCAAAGTACATTGTGCCAAAAGAATACAGAACAGTATGTTTTAAATAGATCCTAGTTCACACCCTCACATAGCAATATGGAGTAAAAAGTAATGTACTTGAAGCATTTTTTTAAAAACAAAACTACCTTCCCCTAAAACGCCAATTCTATTATTTTAGTTTTTCAAAGTATTTCTAAACTTAGATGCTAAAAGAATAAGGCACAATCTCTGTGTACCAGATGCCATGCTGGTGCTCTGGAAACTGACAAATCGGATACTGTTACTGGCCGTGGGGAACAATGTAGACTGGGAAGGAGGAAGAGGTAGACATACCTGTCTATGAGCCATGGTAAGTGCACTATCTCCCAGAGCAAATAACTCAGTACAATAGGACTGAAAAAGTAATTTGGCTTGTGGTGTTGGGAAAAACAGTGAAGGGGTACAAACGTACTCTGTCCTTGAAGAACTGAGAGCTGATGGAAGATGCCGTGGTGTAGGGGAAAAACACTGGGAGTTGCTGGTAGGGGCTGGGGTTAGGAAATAGGATGTGCCCTCTCTCAGTGGCCTTCATTGCTAGTACTTTTTTTTTTTTTTAAAGGGTTGATTATAACTGATCTTTAGTAAGGTAACTGATAGCCACATGGAGGTAGGAGAAATGGAGGAAAGGACTGGTAGGGACAACTTAGTCAGCTGAGAAATCATGATGAATTCTGAGTCTAATCAGAGGCTGGGGAAAGGCAGAGGAAGGGGATTACTGGGAAGGGCATTTCAAAGCATCACTGCAATTTAGAGACTGATGAGTGGTGATGAATGGGGACGACTAGGAATTTTAACTTCTGGGATGTATAGCACATGGTGATGCTGATTAGGGAGCCGAAACAGTTGCATGGTTAGAGAGTGATAATTGGCTTAGTTTTCTATGTGCAGAGCTTTAGGAACATTTCATAATAGCAACAGTAGCAAACATTTTGCATGTACTTGTTATTTTCCAGACACCTTATCTGATGCAATACACATACTAAGGTTATAGGATAAGTATTGTTATTCTGCTCATCTGTACATTACTGTACAGGCTTGAGTAACTTGATCAAGGTTTTCTAGTAGGTTGTGGTACCCAGATCTGAGCCAGGTGGTCCGCCTCCAAATCCCTTGCACATTATCCAGGGTGAGAGTCCAGTAAACAGAAGGACCACTTCCTCCACAGAGGCAGAGGAAAGAGGGGAGGATGTTCAGGAGGAAAGCAATGTTTGGAGGCCAAGAGAAACATATAGGTCTTTGTGTGACAGGAGGTGAGCCAATCTCCTGAAAGGGGGAGACAGACAGGCAACAGGGGGACCTGAGAGTGAGGATGGGTTTGGAGGGGAAGCTCCATGAATGAGGGTATCAGCCACGTGCCACACTCCCAAGGACCCAGAGCGACTTCAGGAATAAGAACCACCTACACTAATCGACACCAACAGTACACCAGGGGCCTGATATCCCTGAACTCCAGATCCCAGCGGGGTCCCTGCCATGTCTGGGTCATGACCCAGGGGGGCAAATGTATAGGAATCCCTGGAATGAGCCCTGTGAACACCTGCTTGATCATGGAGCCAGAGTCTTCCATGTGGATACTCACTGGGGACCTGGCCCACAGAATAAGAGGATTACCTTTAAAGAGAGAGCAAGGCGATCCCGGATGTAGTTCTCTTCTGTTTTTGCCTTTTCAATCTCCTTCTCCAGTTCTAAACGCTGCTTGCCCATCTGTTGCAGGATCTGCTCTCTCTCTTTTCGAAGTTCATTCTTTAAAGCTGCTATGCGTTCCTTATACTCTTCATCCAGTTTCCTGTGAGGAGAAAAAATGGACAAGCAGCCATCAGATTCCTCAGATGGCCTTATTATGAATCCTCCAAAAATGGAAACAGAGTTATGGAGCTGGAAAGTGCTCTGAGAAAATGTCTACGGCGTCCTGCTTTCCTTTAGTCTTGGCCATGCTTAACTCTATGCAGCCAGGTGTGGACAAACAGGCAGGGGGGCAAAGCACTCCTTGCTCTGTTCTGGCTCTGCAGCTCAGGTACCATTGGCTTGGGGCAGGGGGCTAGGAAAGGCCCCTGGAGCTGGCTGTACGGGTCTTACCTGAGGTTGTACTCATTCCGCCGCTCTATAGCTGCATGGTGATCGTCCACCTCTGAAGCCATTAAAGACTTGAGCTTCTCAGCCTTGTCCAGATCCGATCGTAGCTTCTCTTTTTCTCTGACCACTTGATCAACTCGTTCCCTAGAATTAGACATAAAGTGAGTTAATAGGAAACTGTTTCTAAGCAACAAGTAGACCCAAAAAGCTCTCAAATGGCTTGCTTCAACACAGAAATGAAACCAAGACAACCAAAACCTTTCCAAAACAAAAAAGGCATTCCACAGTTCCCTTCAAAAGCCTTCAGGCCACTTCATTTCCCTACAGGTCTGGGAAGATGTGTGCAGTAGTTAGACATAGAAGAGCAGCCACATTTGCATATGAGGTGGATGAATGTTCATCAAAGGCACCTGAAGGACTTATTCTAAAAGTAGGAGAGGGAATGGAGCAGGCAGACCTTCTGCTTAACTCACAACAAATGCCGGATCTCAGCCTTAAAGCTGGCCAGAGCTGCCTGGTGAATGACATTCTTGGTGACCAAAAGTTCATTTTCAAGAGCCAGTGTCAATTCTGTCAAGTTGACATTTCCATCAAGGCTGAAATCCAAGGCCTAGAAATCAAAACATGGCATAAGTTCAAGACAAATCACAAGCAGAAAATGTGAAGGTTATATAAATGTAGGGAACTGAATGTAGCCTAGAAATCAGATGATTTCATTTCTTCAGTGACTTTAGGAACAATCTTCAACCCAGAACAAAACTAAGTTTTTTGCTAAGAAAAGCATAACATAGTTATTTCTATTTTTTAAAATACTATCTGGCATTGTAATTAAACACAATAGTGTAACTACAATCTTAATTGAAAACTATGAAGGTCACTATGAGTTGGACTCGACTCGGTGGCACCTAACAACAACAATCTTAACCAATCAGAGATCAGTTAAGAGCATTTCATGTCAATAAGTTGGGGGTTAAAAACCTGGCAAGTAGTTAGCAACAGACTACTAGTAAAAGAGAGTAGGAAAATTACTTCTTATCTCTGAGCTCTTGTGAAAGAATACTCATTAAAAAGAGATAAAATCAGTTGCAAAAATTGAAATTTTCAACCCTTCTCTGATTTGCCACTTTTCTCCCATTTTAGCTACCACACCTTTAGGATCTCCTGGCTGTTCTCAATGCCCTCTTCCTGCCAGGTGTCCAGTATTCTCTCCACAGATGCTTGGCCCATCCCATCATCCAGGCAGGAGAAGACCCGGAAGCCAATGGAACTTGTCATTGCCGATGGGGTTGTGGTACGCCGTCCACTCTCATCAAAAGACTAAAGAAACAGACTTGAGTAAGCTTAGCTGGACTCCAGAAATTTCAAGTAGATGCTATTCAAGACTGAAATTGGTCAGTCCTGACCACAGGGAGCAGAATTTAATTATACTGTTAGGAGAAAATGTCACACAGTGCCTTTGATCTCTCTTTCCCAGTGAGTCAAGTGCACAAAACTTATTGAAAACAATTGTTCTGGGAGAGTTCCTTGCCACAGACAAGCTGTGTCTCTACCTGACACCAAGTTTCTTCTGATCCTGAGGTGATATCAAGAGGCATAAGGAACGGCCTTCCCACTGTGGAATTTATGGTCATTTCTCAAACTCAATCTTTATTTCCTAATGGTTTATTGAGTCTTTCTTATTCTCTTCTTGCATGGCACCTTCTCTTTTAGTATTTTGCATTAGGCAACAGATTAATTCATTGGAAATTATTAAATGGGTTCCCACTTTTACTCACAAGGAAAATGTCCCCTGTTCGCTTCTTTTTCGTTTTCTCTTTTGTACCCAGGTCTAGGAGGTTGAACCCAGGGCCTCCACGCGTGGCAAAAGCTCTACCACTAAGGTGCTCCCTCAGCCCCTTTTTTAATTTTTTATTTTGAGACAAGGTCTCACTAAGCTGCACATGTTGCCTATGGCCTCTAACTTGAGATCCTCCTTCCTCAGGCTCCCAGGTCAGTGGGATTATAGGTGTGCGCCCCAGTGCCTGGCTCCTGTTCGTTTCTTACCTGCATGGAGAGGTGCCTTTTCAGTTGTCTATAAGGAGTAGATGCTGATGGTGTGAGAGATTTCCCATTTTTAAATAAACCATAGAAAAAATCTTCGACACTCATTGTGCCATCTGGATCAAGGTTATGAAACACTTCCTCAAGCATCTAGAAGAAAGCAATCATGTATTTCACACACTTCACTCAAAAATAGCATGAGACCCAAAGTACACTTCTGGCTGACAGAAACCAGCACCACTGTTGATCCTAAGACTCCAGAAATATAATTATGTCCCTTTATTCTCATTTCATTAAATTCATTTTCTTTTCGAGTAATGAAGTGTTTTCCCTTCTTACAGAAACTAAATAAAAGTCCATTTTCAACATCTCCACAATTTTATGTAATTTAGCAATTAACTCATTTTCTTTTACTCACACTCCTAAACTAAGCAATCTTTAAAGTTGCAATGTATTATTCCTACAAATTAAAAAACTACTTTAAAAATAGAGGTATAGCTTCCTACTGTCTTAACAATAGAAATTAGGTGGACATTCATTATGCTTTTAAACTGTAGTGACTGAGTGACATTTGGCTTATACTGAAGTTTTGAAACTGGCATGCTAATGCAACAGAATTTGGTCTGGGATAGATTATAATGATCTAAGACTTTGGGTCTGAAATCCATACATAGAGTTTAGAACCTTACTCAGAACAGCACTGCACGTGTTGGGTTTTTTGTTCTAATGTGTTGGACCATCTGCAGCCATAGCATCTTGGCATCTGATCCTGCATGATCTTGGAAGCTAAGCAGGTTGAGCCTGGTTAGTCCTTTGCTGGGAGACTGCCTGGGAATACTGGGTGCTATAGGCTTGGAAGAAGGACCTGGAATCACTCCTGAAACACTCCATCACTGAAAACTCCATGAATAGGAGCACTGACAATTGTGCCGGGCATGGCACAGTGTTAAGGGAGGGTTTTGTTCTGTTGTACATAGGGTCACTGTGAGTCAGACTTGACAACACCTAACAACAACAACAACAACAACAACAACGTGTTAGATCAGGAGAGACAAAGATTGGGTGAGAAGGATTTGTGTGTGTGCGTGTGTGCGTGTGTGTGTGTGTGTGTGTGTGTGTGTGTGTGTGTGTGTGTGTGTGTATGAAGGAGAGAGATGGAAAGGTCCAAGAGATGTAAAGATCAAGACTGGACTGGCTGTTTTGCATTCTCTAATAGTTATCAAGTAGTCTAATCACTTAACAGGGGAAGGGGAGACTGGCTTGCCTAAGAGAGGTTTTGGTCCTTAGCCCCACAGAGGAATGAAAAGGAAAGAGCAGCCTGGATCATGGAAGTTACAAGGCAGGGAGGAAGGACAAAGATCTCCTACTGGCAGCCAGATTTCCCTTATTGTGTGGGGAAAAGCTTTGCTATAGAAATATGGCTCCCATGAACACAAGAGAAATCATTTGGAGATTTTGTTAAAATGCAGACTCTGCTATAGTAGTCTGAGGGAACTGTATTTCTGTATTCTGTATTTCTAAGCTCCCAGGTGATACCCAGGTCACTGAGGAGTCAGAAAATAGAATAAGCAACACCTTTACTCTTGGTGCATTAAAACCTATCATTCGGTCCATTGTAACATACTCCTAAATTATAACACATCTCAAAATTTTTATATTCATTTCTTTAATGTGGACTAATAGTATTGCTATGATTCACCTCATAATTGATTTTGTTCTTATGTAAGAGCTTGAGGCATTTATTTGGTCTCAAATGCTTTTTCCAATTCACATCCAAAAGGAAACATCTGTCTGCCTTCTGAAAAGGGATCTGAAGTAAGGAAAGCCTTCTAGAGGGTGGGAATCTTTGGAAGAAGCAATAGACACCGATAGAGTCTAATCTTGTGATCAAGTCTATGAACAGTACTTGGGATACGATGCTGAGACTGCGAAAACCTCTTAGCTGTTCTGCTTCATTCTCATCAACCAAAAGGATAGTCGCCTCCAGGCAGCAGCTTTCAGGACCATCAAACCAGAAGACTCCATGATGTCTAGGTGCACTGATTAAAGTCAACAGGATACATGTTAGCTCTAACCTTAGACCCATAATACTTGGCCCTGTGACCCTGGCCAAACCAGTGCAGCTTCCAGGTCACTCAATGGCCCATACTTTGATTCATTCATGTTGGTGGAGAGGGTAAATCTTGGCAGATTTTTAAATTGGGGGTGGGGGCAGAGTGGGTGGATAAGAAATGAATGAAAAGGATGTGAATTCAGAATAGGGTGGCTGTGCAGGATCGGGGAGAAAAAAAATGCTGGTTACATGGGTAAGTGGGATGCTCATCTGCCCTCAGAGCAGAGCCACATCTAGGGCAGTGAGGACACTTGCTCCCCATGACCCACCGGCCATCTCTTTGGGCAGCTGATCTCCCGATGTGTTACTTGGGAACTAATGCACTGGAACAGTGATCACAAACCCAAATACCTACACAGGCCTGGAAAGTGATGGCGATGAAGGAGGCAGCATGGGTTTAGAACTTTAGAAAGGGGTGAGGACTAGAAAACTGCACCCATGGCTGTGTGATCTCTCCAAAGCAGCCCACAGAATGGAACCAGGCTTTTGGATTTTTAGAAAAATCTTCCAATTTTAAAAATTGCACCACAAAGTTCGATTTTTGAAATGCTGAGCAGGCCAATGAGTTAGATACAGCATTTAGGGTGATAGTTTGCTGTCCTTCCCCTAATTAAAGTGATCCTCACTTCTGGAAAGCAGAGTCCTAGTTATAGCCATAAGATAGTGAATGTAGTTCCCCTCAGGGAAACAGTGGGCAGTAGTGATCGCACCATCTTTATCTATACAATGAGGAGGTGACAACAGCTCAAACTGCTTTCATTTGTAAAATTCTAGGATCCCAAGTTGTATGATAAAGACATCATCTTGAACTCCCAGCTCCTCTCTGGTTTATAGCGAGGAGTGAAAAGCACTACAGTATTTTGCCATTTTTCTTTAGGAGGAAAAAAAACATGAAACAAGTTTTATTCACTGAACAAGAAAAGAATTAAATGTGCTTCCTCTTGTCCTAGGTTTCAGGAATTCTAACACAGAAGAAAATGCAGCTCCCTCTGGATGGCTACAGTGTATTCCAAGAATTGTTTTTGGATAAATAGTCCAAGTTTGAGCAGTATTTCTTGGCAAAAACAACCTGAGATTCTGGATATACTACTGGTTTATAAATTAGGAGGATGAATTTAATTTTATGGACCAACAGCCACTACTGAAAAATAAATTAGCACTGAGTCATCAAAAAAGGTAGTTACACAGAATATAGTGGTCACATATATAAAACAGAAGGGAGAAAGGTGGAAAAAACTTTTCTGCGAGCCAGATTCCTCGGAGGCTTTAGAAGACAAATCTCTCTCTTGGTTAGGAAAATAATACCGCTTATTCCCTGAGCAAGTAGTATGGTTTCAAATATTAAAATCAAAGACTTCAGCCGGGGATGGTGGCACATGCCTGTAATCCCAGGACTCAGAGGCTGAGGCACAAAAACTGACACAAATTCGAAGCCAGTCTGGGCTACCCAGTGACCCTGCCTTTAAAAAAAAAAAAGTTCCAGAGCTACAATGGTAGCCCTCACCACTAACTCCCATTCTTATTTTTAGCATTATGGAAGACATATCTTGGAATTATTTCTTTTTCTTTTCTTTTTTGTGGTACTGGGTGGGCTGAACGCAGGGCTTCATGTATACTTTTCAAGTGCTGTACCACTGAGTTGCACCTCAGCCCCACCCCCCACCCCCCGTCTATTGTTATCTTGAAACAGGGTCTTGCTAAGTTACTCAGGCTGCCTCTGGCCTCAAACTCACAATCCTCCTGCCTCTACCTCCAGAGTCGCTGGGATAACAGGAGTGTGTCACCACACACAGTGCACACTGTGTATTTTATTTTTTATTTTTTTCCTGGAGATCAAACCCAGGGCCTTGTACCTGCAAGACAAATACCCTACCACTAAGCTACATCCCCAGCCTTTATTTTCTTTTGTTTCATGGCTATTCATTCACTCCATACTGCAGTTCACTCTTAGCTGTTTAGAAAAAATAAAGCTCAGAGTGTTACCAAGTCAGACTCTTCAGGAGGCTCCTTCAAGACTCCTCTTCATATTTTCAAAACAACCAACCACCCTTTTCCATTTCCTCCTGATCAGAATATGGTAATGGCTCCTGGCTGCTCTGTCTACTGGAGACCGTCTTCATACCAGTATGTCCAGGCAGCTCCGACCATCCTCGGTGAGGAAGCTTGTCCTATAGATTGCTCAAACTGCTTAAGAACTCAGGATGACACTGAGATCTTCTTTCCAAAACCCTAAACTTAGCAGCTTGACTTTCAAAATATTCTCCCAACTCACATCTGTGGAACTCCCTGCTCAATCTTCCTCTATGCTGCCCCACATCTCACTCTGTGACTGACACTTCTACAAACACATCTGACATAGTGGTAAGGCTGAGCTTATGCCTGGCAGCCATACATGGGGTAACATGCTTAGCACAGTAAGGGGTACGTTGTATGCACTCAGCAAAATGTCAGCTTTTCTTTTCTACAACATGATATGACTTCTTCACAGACAAGTCTTCAAGAATGACTTCTTAGGAAATAAGAAAATGGTCTAACCAGCTGCAAGAAGCCATATGGCTGTTTCTAGTCTGTGGTGAAGAAAGCTTTTCTCAATCAAAACACACTGCAAGCTTACCTCTCCATCGACACTCTGCAAACCATACTGCTCGCAGATGGAGACCAGCTTCTTCCGGTTCAGGTGACCATCACGGGTGATCCCCAGGTCTTCACAAACCTCTTGCAGTTTCTCTTCTATCCAGTCTTGGGGAGGGGAAGTCCCACTCTGTGAGGCATTCAAGTCATCTGGGTTCCAAAACCTTAACTGGCCTGAAATCAAAGCATATATGGTGCTGCAAAGAAAACTGCAAAACAGAGTTCCTATTCTCAAAGAATTTTTAAAATTAATTATATGAAAAAAATTTAAATGTTGAACCCATTTGATTTGGTCTTGAAATTCCAATATAATGGAGCCACTGATTCCTGGACTGTAACTACAGCCGAAGGGCACATTTATGCTCCCTGACAGTCAAACCTGAGGTCAAGAGCATCATTTCCTATATAATATTGCACAATGTTCGAGGCCTGTTTATGAGAACATCGTGAGCTCAGGCTGTCGTGTGATGATACAAGAAGGCTGAGAGCCATTCCCAAGCTTTCTAAACCCTGCCTCATCTGTAATTTCCAAACTGATTTATTTCCACTCTCTTTATAGTCCAAGTACTACATCATCTTTTACTGAGAAGGAAATGATTTCATGAAGGACGTCTCAAGATTTGCCTGTTCCTCAAATCTTTACAAATGGATATTCTTACCTATAAAAACCAAGTAATCCAACTTGAAAGGATAAAGGGAGAATAAATATATATATGGGGGGGAGGATAAATTCTATGTAAAGGCAAGGATCAAACTACTTAGACATCAAGACTATCCTCTATTAAATAAAAGTCCCACATCTAAATTGTCCACTTATATATTAGAGGCTATAAAGTCATCACTTAAACATGAGATAATTATTGGCACAATTTCCTGTGCCTGAAAGACACTTGGAGAGTTAAGCATTTAGTGTCACCCCTGCTATTTATCGACAGAAGTTAAGCCAATTACTGCTGTGTCTTTCCAAGCTGCAGAACTCGAGAAGGTGTAGTAATTACACTTCAAGTGCAGTGAACCCCAGGTAAACAGTGAAGGGAGGGCCTGTCAGCTGAACCACATCGCCCCCTGGTGGTCAGAGTATCCAGGCGGTCTGCTTCTTAAATACATTTGAAAACGCAAAGGATGATGCTATTTATTTATTTATTTATTTATTTTTGTGGTACTGGGGAAGATGAACCTAGGACCTTGTGCATATTTTGCAAACCATGAAGATGCACCCCTAGCCCTTTTTGTATTTTTTAAATTGAGACAGGGTCTTGCTAAATTATGCAGGTTGTCTTGTCCTCAAACCTTCAATCCTGCCACCTCCACCTCCTGAGTTGCTGGGATTACAGCCGGATGATGCATTTAACAGACTACTACTTAGGTTAGGGCTATTCACAAAGTAACTGAAAGTTTGTATAGGAAGTAATTAGCCTATAAATGGAACGCTACATCTTAGTTGCCATCTTTTGTTAAGATTTTAATAGCTATCAACTGGGTATGAACTTGCTATTGTCCCTAATGTTAATTCCCAGCCAGCCTCCAGCATAAGATGCAGGAAGGCAGGGTGTGCGGCATGGCCTTTGCATGGCATCCCCGCTCCCCGCTCCTTGGCAGGTCCGTGACTTGCACTTGACTCTTACCTTCTGCTTCATACTCCTCACTGTGTTGTGTCTTCCAGTGCTACAGAAGACAAGAGATGATTAGTATGCTTTTGAACTTATTCAGAAAGTCTAAGTTTCTCCCTAGACCAGATCACTCTCTGGCTCTGAAATCATCTGGGTGAGTCACTCAATTTTATGACCTGCCAAGGCTTTCCTCAAGGTGGGTTCTCTTTGGCCAACCAGCCAATCAAGAAGTGATACTTAAGAAACAGAACACAGTTTTCTGCAGCATTTCCCCATGGCAGAGGACAGCCTTTGGGAGGATCTCACCGAGGACTTGTCTTTCCCACCTGCAAGATCACTTATTCAACAGCAAAACCTATCAAAGCCTATTAAACCAAGACAAAGCAAACACTCTGAATCCATCAACCAATAAGAGTTTGTACATGTGCCATTTATGAATTTTTTCTTCAATAAGTGTGTATTGAGTGCTCATTTTTGTGCTAAGTCTTGGTAACACTCCTATGAACAAACATTTTCTGCCTCAAGATGAATATATTTTAATCACATGCTGACAACAAAACAGGAAGTACACAGGGTAGTGTTTGCAGGACTGGGGTGGGGGAATTTAAGATATTGTGATGGTCCCTGAATGAGATACTTCAGACTTGGTAGATCAAGGTAGACTTCCTGGAAAAAGTGATGTCTAAATTGAGATCTGAAGGATGAACTACGGAGAGCCAAGGGAACAGGAGTGAGCAGTTTTTATTTGCTGAAGCAAGGAGTCCAGAATAAGCTCTCGTGTGCTTGTGGCACAGTGAGCAAAGGTAAACGCAACTCAAAACAGGTAGGCTAGAAAATTAAGTTAAATAAAATACATGGTACTAGTAAGTTACATGAAAAGTAGTGAAATGTATGTGAATTGGACCATTTAGCCTTCTTATCATGGTAAGTTTCTAGAATCTTCTCCAAGGTCACAACAGCACATAGTTTGTGATCTAGCAAAACCACTAAGCCATGGGCACAAGTCAGGACCAAAATCCAGCCATTGGTCCTTTGGCTAAGTCTGGCACAGATCTCCCACCAGCTGCAACAAGTAGGTGTACGGTGGCGTCCGCCGCTCCAGCAGGCAGCGTGCTCCCACTCCAGGGGGCCTCCACAACCACTGAAAGAAGCTCTGTGGAGAAAAGGTGAGTTCTCCTTTCAAAACTGGACTACCATCTTAGTTTATCATAAAGATAAAACTTTATGAACAAAGTTGCGTTTGATAACAAATAACCAGCCCAACCAACCTCTGGGTGGTGGAACTGCCCAGGACCAGCTGATTTCTCAGAAGCCTGAAACAAAATCAACAGGAAAATAGGCCTAATTAGCACCTGTCTTCAGAGCCTGGATTACTCGTGGCAGGTGGTGTGCCACAAGAAAAATTCTTAAACACTGTCTGTCATTTAAGTTGGTGTGACCTAAGCCTATCTACTTCATTCTCCATAGGGTAATCCTCTCCTCTTCAATGAGGGATGAGCATCTACCATGGTTTCACAGCTCCTCCTCTTACTCACAAAGATACCAAAGTCAGCACAGATTCAGAGAGCTCACCTAAAACTGACACCCCTAACTGACAACATGGAGGGGGCTATTCCTGCCACCCAGAGGACACCAAAAGGCCATAACTCAAAATGATTAAGCTCATGATAATCTACTCAGATTCTATGTGAAAGTCACTAATATAAAAGGTACCAAATGAAACTGAATCAACAGTGCCCAGTGTGACTTTTGCTTGTTTCTTGATTCCAATTTCATCAGCTCACTCAGCCTGCATTTCTCCATAAAGACACATCTCCACAATGGCGGATATGTGAGGCATAGTGGGGGCAGGGAGTGATTGAGAGACAACAGTCCCCCAAGGCGCTCCTCAATGATCATTCCTGAATTCAACTGCTTTATATATGAAACTTTAAATTAACAAAGCCCCACTAATGGAAGCATCCCACCTGCCTGTCCCTCTATGTTTTTTTCCTTATCCAACAGAGCAAATGATTTAAATGCTCATCTTCTTTGGCATCCACAATTGTGAAAATTCATTATTCATCATTTAACACCATAGAATTAAATCCATTAAATCCACCTACAACAAATTAAATACGGCTTATGATCTAAGAACCATTGGTCAAAATAAAACCCACCAAACGACAAACAGGATGGTTTTTAACAGCAGAAGCTAATGGGAGAAGTGGCAGAATAATATGTTATTGCTGAGCTGAAATCATAAAGAGAACCCTGCCAGGGACATACACTTGTAAAAATGCAACACCAACACACACCTTTAAAAAATCACCGGTAACAATTACTATGGCAACAAAATATGTGTTGTTACACAACAGTTGATTTCTTACATTTGTTTGTTTACTTTTTAATTCATGTTAAAATAATGAGCAGTGTGTTCAGAGAACCCAAATGCTCCAATATACTGTTTCTAATGTCTCTTGAGCCTACAGGACTGGGTGCATATGTCTGATTCACTGTCCAGGACAGCACCTGCCTGCTGCCTTCTTTCCCCAATTCTCATCCCTAACTAATAAGAGATCAAGTGTGGAGGCTACAGCATGGACTTGGGAGCCACAGTGCCTGGTGCTGAATCTTGGCTTACCTAGCAGGTTAGCTTTAGGCAAGTTTTCTTGATTTCTTTTACCTCAGTTTATCCATCCATAAAGTGGGAATAAAGAGTACAAATTCCATGGAAGTAAGGGTAAAGTCCTCCACATGTCTGTCAGCTTGCCCTGCTGTAGGGGCTTTGTGTTGCTGTGATGCTGAAAGTTGTGCCACTGATAATTTGAGATACCAGCAGAGTCACCCATGGTGGACAGGTTTCACCTGAACTTCTATACTAAGACAGACGAGGGAGAAGGACCCGGCAGCCCATTCCTGAAATAACTAGCCACTGCAGACCCTATGAGATAGCAGAGAAGCACTGTCAAATATAGTGCCAGAGAATGAGCCCCCCAGGCTAGAAAGCATTCAAAAGACAACTGAGGAAGAGCTTCCTCCTCAAAGTAGAGTTGACTTTAATGATGGAAATGGAGTAAAGCCCCCAGGACCTCCATTTGCTGATGTGGCTGATATGGCACAACTCAAAATGAGAAGAAACACAGTGGCTGCAACAATGGGCTCACACATAAAAAGATCATGTGCATGGCACAGTGTTGAGTAGTGTTTCATTCTATTGTACACAGTGTTACCATGAGTTGGACCTGACTTGATGGTACCTAACAACAAAATAAAGGGTACCATGCTTAGATTTGTGCCTGGCACATAATAAGCACTATAAAATTTTGTTATTTTTATTGGATATGTGTGTATGTAATACATAATAAGTTTGTATTTGCTGAATTTTTTCATTACCATGTTTAAGCTTAAAACATTCATTTGGGTAGGCCTGAGGAGGTATACATTATTCATATAAATTTGTAAGAAAAAAGCCAAGTCCCTGCAGAGATGCAAAGAACACAGATAGACAATTCACATAGCAGAATAAATAAAATAAAATAAACAAACTTGGAAAAAGTTCATCTCAATACCAAAGTAGTATAAATTAAGACCAAAGAATCATAATCATTCTTATTAAGTTAGCAAAGTATTTAAGATATAACTCCTACCAACACCAAAATCATAGTTTAAAACAGGCCTGTTTTTATGTTACTGGTAGCAACATAAATGGGTATTCTCTTTTAGTAATGAAAATGACTTTATGTATCAAAAGCAATAAAAATGTTCATACTCTTCGACCTAATAATTTCACTTGCTATCCAAAGGCAGTAAAATCAAAGAAAGAAAAAAGCCATATGCATATATATGTAGCACTTTTGGAACAATAAAGTATTGAAAACAACTTAAATATTCAACAATGGGGCATAAAGTATAATGATACATCATACTATAGTCATTAAAAGTATAATTAAAAAACGTGGGAACATGGAAAAATATCCTACTAAATGTTAAATGAAAGAACATAAGAAAAACGTGATCTACACTATGACTACCGTAACTGGCAAAAATATTTATACAAGCAGACAAAGACTGGAAGGAAACAGAGATCATAAAAATAGATATATTTTGGTTGAGGGCCCATGGGAGAAAATTTTCTTTTATTTCCTCTACTGTTATAAATGTTGTTTATGCAATACAAATAAGGACAACTTTACTATTTCTTTTGCCTAACTACCCTCAAATTCTCACTAAATTTATGTGACTTGGGGTTGGAAATAAAGGGAGGAAATTCTCCTTTGGTGAGTCCCATTCTGCAAACCGTGCAACCCCTTCCTGAGCTGCGCTGGACGGAGAGAAGGCTTGGCTGGACCCTGCAGGCTACTCTGGAGAAGGCTACTGATGTCAGTGTGACCTTATCTTAACTTGGCAGTGTGTGAGAAGATCAGAGACCCTCATCTGAGACCCACGCTGGGGACCCAGACCATCCAAAGACGAGTTCTTGAAACAGTGGCACAGTTTTTTAAACCCCAGGCGGCTCCCCAGCTTAAATGATTTCACACAAACTCTTAGGGCAAGTGGGGGTGGGGTGCAGAGGAAGGGAAAACTTAAACCCATCCTAAACACTGCTGGTAACAGTTTTCTAAGCATTTCTCTCCTGCAAGAAACACAGATCTATCTAGGACCAGCCTGAAGAAGCAGCTCGCTCATCTAATGGCTACATTTTCATTCCAAGACGGCCTCAGCTGGAGACGGAGTTTATCACCCAGATATGATACATGCTATGCTGCTCTCCAGTCTCCACCAAGGGTCTGTTCCTTTAATAGGAGGGAGGTAAGCACACGGCCACTGAACTTTTGTTGCTTGTTATTAAATTGCAATTTCGGAGGGGTGGGTAGGGGAAGATTCCATTCATTCACAGCTCATTTATTTTCATTCTCACAGCTTGGAGCCAGTCGTTCCAATTAAAAAACTGGGGGAGGGGGAGGGGCAAGCAAGTTAGAAGGTTGAGGGGATTAGATCATTTGGCTACTGAAATAGCACCAATAAAAGGAGGCATCATTCTGGAACAGAGTTCTTTAATTGCTGGTGGTTTCCCCAGCACAGGGAAAGCTGGCAGGTGGCCTCTAGACACAGATCTGCCAGGAGCTCTGGAAGGGATATAATCATGAAAATCTCTGGAAGAGTGGAGAGGAAGAGAGAGACAATTGCTGGCGTGCGTTCGCAATACTGAATTCGTGAGAAAAGATTTTTTGTTTCTTCCCTTCAAGTCTTATGTAGCCTCTTACAGGAGAAAGAACAGATATTGATGGAGTTAAACATTATTCTGTAGGATTTCAGCTACTCATGACTCTGCAGACAAAATTGTAGAGTGGATAAGCACAAGGGCTTGGCATAGAGACTGGGTTGGCCTGGCTTAACCACTTCCTGGGACCCCTCAGTACCTTACTTCACCTGTGAAGTGACGGTGACAATCCTACCCACCTACTGGGACAGGCAGGAATATGTGTGGCATTTAGAGAAGGTCAGCTATTGTTATTGCTTCCGCCAGAACAATCATGTGCTGAGGGGGTTGAATTCCAGAGCTGGACTCCTTGAGCTCATTTTTACCTTTACCCTTTCCTGGCTTGGTGACTGTGGGCAAGTCACAGAACCTCTGTTTGCCTCAGTTTCCTCACGGGAAAGTGAATGGCAGTATCTGTCTCCAAAGGTGTGGTTCATATTTCATCTGTTCATATGTTCATCTGTAACAATGTTGCCTGCTTCAGGTTAGGCCCTAAGCATTTGTGAGGTGAACAAGAATTACAGTTACTCTCACCAGCACTTGGAAGTTCGAACTAGGGCAAGGGCATAAGAAAGAAAGCAGAGAGAAAAATCTTTAAAAACTACAACTTTGCTTTGCTACTTGCCTTAATCATTTCACAGTACATACATATATCAAGCCATAATAAAGTCAACAAACTTGGAGTAAAAAAAAAAAAAAAACTCAAAACAACAGCTTCACCATGGTGGCTATAATGAAGCAGTCAATTTTTGATTCAACTTAGGATCAGAGCCTTCTCTGGGGACGCTTCCCTCCATACAGGCAGTGTCCCCTGGGCAGCCACAGCTGGCAGGGGCTGCCCTGTGTTTCTTATTACCTTGCCAAGTACACTGGCTCACAGCTCCACTGAGAGCAGACAGGGGAGAGGGTCAGAGGTAGCTTGGTCCCAAAATGGCCTCGAGGAAAAGTGATCCCCACCCCCACAGGCAGACAAAGGGAGCCCCTGCACCCACCCCAAGGGCCGTGGGTCTCAATGTCATGGTGGCCATTGTGTCCACTCTTAGCCTCTCCTACAGCTGGATGAGAATCCCCTCCACACATGGGCTGCACAGGCAGCACAATTTCAGGAATGCTTTCTTTAGAGGGACACCTGCTTTGGTGGATTGTGGAGCAGATGGCCGAGTCTCTCGGATCTCCAGCTTCCAGCCCCAAGGCCCGGCCAGCATCTGCAGCCTCCGGGCCTGGTGTGGCCCCTGCCCACAATAGCCCGGCCGCTGCCCCCACCAGCCATCTGCTCCAGCGCAGACCTTTGTGGCCCACAGAATGTCTGGCTAATTGAAACGATTAAGGGGGGCACACACGGGGCTGGTCTTTCCTGAAAGAGGTTACTGTGCTGACCTCTGCAGCCCCAGAGCCTGAAGCCAAGGGGAAGGCCTTGCAAGTGCAGAGAGAAGAGGAAGGAAATTTACTACAATGACAAAACTCCCCAGACAATCTGAGCTGGAGGGTCCCTTTTAAAAAGGGGAACATTTAGGAAAGCAGAGGAAGTCTCTAAAGAAAAACAAATCTGTTTTGGGAAAAATTTTATGATTGAAACTTTAGGACTTTTAAAAACACAAAATCCATGTGTGCTTGGCTCATGGTCCTAAATATTTATAAAGCCCACACTCTGATCCAGGCATTGCAAGCTAAGTGTGCCCAGGAGGGCTAGCTATTGTTTCTGCAGGGACATGCTCTGCAGGACTGGGGCTCATTTCCCACTCGGCCACCTTTGAAGGCAAAGGCACGGAGGGCCTGACAGCCCAGCTTCCAGTCTCTCTATGCTGAACACAGGGACAAGCTGTTGGACTAGAATGCAAATTAGTGTCTTTATCTTTAAAAGCAATTAAATGCTACAAGTGCGTGCGGGGGATAACCAGAATTAATGTACCATTTTTAAATGCACACACATTCAGATGAGACCTACTACATTGCCAAAAAGCCTTCAGTACTGCTGGTGTGAGGAACTGCTGAATTTAACTGCTTGAGCTTTTACACCTCTTCTACTAAGTATAGGGAACTGGTTTGGGCTTCCTGGATTTTAAAGTCCTAAAGAGAAGGGACATTTTTATACCTCTTCTGCTCACTGGAGTTGCTGAATGGATACTTTTCTATATGGAATGTATTTAATTGGAATAGTTGGAAGATGTTACTATGATCATTAAATTTAGTAAATTTTTGATTTGCTGTCTTAGTTTCTAGTTAGAAAATAAATGTTAGAAATTGTTGGCCTAGAAGATGGTGAGAATCTGGTGGAGGCTGGACTCCAGGGGAATTCTCTCTGGGATCAGGTCAGGAAGACTCATTCAAGACACCAAAGTCTGAAAGTCTTGTTAGAACAAGAGACACCTTATTAGCTTTGAAGGGGCTTCTTAGATCCTAAGAGATCTGCAATTGCATCTTGAATGAGTGTTTGATCTCTGGGAATAGACAGATAATCTAATAAGACTTAAGAACTATAATAGGAATCGGACTGGAATGCAATTAATAAAGACATCTGTCCTGAGGACATCATTGCATTTGATGGGAATAAGTGGCATCAGTAATTAAACTGCTTGCTTTGTCAAAGACTGGGACAAAAATGTAATGGAGATAGTGGGAAAATAGGTGTGTTTCAACTACAAAAGATCTGAACAAAACTTCCTTCTGTTATTAAGAAGTGTGCTCCAGAATTAAACATTGGCTCCATATGATATAAATGAATAATTCATAAAGTGTGACTGCAAAGTTATGCATATATGAAAATGAACATGAGGGAAAGTTAGGTCAGCTTCACACTTTTGTTCCCTCATACTGGAGGGTTAAACCCAGGGCTTTGTGCTTGCTAGGCCAGTGCTCTGCCCACAGCTCCTTTTCTTATTTTTTATTTTGAGACAGTGTGTCATGGTAAATTGCACAAGCTGCATCTGGCCTTGAACTTGCAATCCTCTTGCCTCAGCCTCCTAAACTGCTGGGATTACCAGTGTGGGCCACAGTGCACAGCCAGTTCACACTTGTTGAAGAAATTTGACTTTATGTAGGATAGCAAACACAGTTTTTTTGTTTTGGGAGTTTTTAGGGGAGGAGGTTTTTAAACAACATCCATGGCACAGTGTCAGATAGTGTCTCATCTGTTGTGCACAGGGTGGCTATGAGTGGGACCTGACTCGATGGCACCTAACAACAATGACAACAACAACAACAACAAACCCTGGCCTCCTACCCCTGCAGTCCCAATACAAGGCATGGATTTTCTTGTCCTTGTGTGGGCAAATATGGAAATCAGCTTTAACTTTTTTTCGGGTCCTCTCTTAAACCGCAGTGTGCAAACTAACAGTTTTGGCTTACACTACTATTGCCTACAATTGAAAAAATAATTGTTTCAAGCCCCTTGTGCTTGATAAGAATCTTACTAGACCTGATTTATTCCCTGTGGAGGAAAACAGTTAACAACGTGTCCCCTGTTTTCAACCAGGGCAGAAAGCTAAGTGGCCCTGCCCCAATTGTATTAATTACACAATCTTTCCTACCAGGTCTGAAGAATAGAGACTAAAACAGAAAATTACTTCAGTTTTGTTTTCTTTCCCTTTCCACTTATACTCAGAAGAAACATGAGCATAAAATTCAAGGTCATTTCAGTAACTATTATATGTAAGAGGGGGAAAATCATACTCTTCTAAAACTGAAAATCTTACTTCTGTTTTTTAACAAAGCAAAGCAAAAACACTGACAGCCAAAACCTTCGTGTTAATCACACCTTAGGTTGGAACCAAGAGTGTGCCCTTTGTTGGCCTGGATTAATTCAGAATAGAATGTCCTGTTGAGTTAACTTGAGTGAAAATGATCCCACAAAAAAAAAAAAAAAAAAAAAAAAAAAAAAAAAAAAAAAAAAAAAAAAAAAAAAAAAAAAAAAAAAAAAAAAAAAAAAGAAAAAAGAAAAGAAAAAAGAAAAAAGACAAAAAAAGAAAGAAAGAAAAAGAAAAATCATCACTTTTTCTTTCAATACCACCAGAGAAGAGGGGTCAGACTCCCAAGGGCTCCATCTGCCAGATAAACACACTAAATTAGAAGGTGAATGTGCATTGCAGCCTGCTAGGGAGACCTACCTGTCACCTGTGAATTAGCACATTCTGCCTCAGGCTTTCCAAATGAAATTCTGAACCTCCAACTTTAGTGCTGAAATTTTCACAAGATTACAGTAGTCTTTCCCTACAGAATGGCTTTATTGCCTTGTAAACTAGACGTAGTAGGGGAGACAAGCTTAATAGCTAGGTTTGATATTTTCTATTTCAGCAGGAAAAAATTAAATTGCCTGATAAAAGCTCCCAGGGAGGAAGGGATGGAGGACAGTACATAGACTATAAAAATGTTTGCAATTTATGTTGGGGTTTGAACATAGATGAACTGAAACAAAAGTCAAACACCTTATAACAAGGTTTATTTTCATATATTCCATGCAAGGGGAGAGGTCAAGGTAGCAGAACATTGTTGTTGTTGTTGTTAGGTGCCGGCCAATGGTGTCTGACTCACAGCGACCCTCATAGGGTTTTCAACGGAATGTTAGCTACCTCATAGTGAAAACATGTGTCCTCACCCAGAGCACATCGCCACAGTGCACTGTGAACAGTCATCAGACCAGCTCCAAGTTGCTTGTGACTAATGAAGTCTGAAGCTTCTCATGAAACTTACATTAAATATAAATTTAGTTGCTTCAAAGAAATCTCTATAATAACCTTGCTTATGCTCATTTGCTTGCTTGCTTGCTTTCTCTCTTTCTCTCTTTCTTTATTTATTTTCCAGTGCTGGGGAATTGAACCCAGTGCTTCACATATACTATTCAAGCCCTCTACTACTGACCTGCACCCTCAGCCCCTTTTTAAAAAATCTTTTCTTTTGAGTCAGGGTCTCACTAAGTTACACAGGCTGATTCTGGCCTTGAACTTCCCATCCCCTGCCTCTGCCTCCCGAGTCTTTGGGATGACAGGTGTGCGTGACTGTGGCCAGCTAGATGTTTTCTTGAGTGGGAGAGAAAGGGTAGAGTTGTAAGTAGACACAGAGGATTATGACTGCTAAGAATTATCAATAATTTTGGCTATGCTTTGGGAGAAGGCCTCCCAAATGAGAATGCAGAAAAATCACTGTGGACCAGGACCCTGGGAGCCTCGGGGAAGGAATGATTATCAGACTGTAGCAACCGCTCCTAGGATGGAGACAGAGGGAGGGGGAGGAACTACCACATTATCTTTCCAGGTGACTGTTTGCAAGTTATCCTGACAGGCTGAGGTCCTACGAGGAAGCAGCCCCATGGGAACAGCGTTGATTCGTGCTTGTGACACTGTTTCACCCTACTGTTCAGTCCTCCCCAAGTCTTCAGATAAAGTTATGATTTGGTTCAACCTAGAGCTAAAATTAGCTTCCTATCTGGTAATCACAGCCAGATCTCTCTATTGAACTCCTGACAACAGGTTCTAGTCCTTTTATGAACTTCACCAAGAGACTCTGAAGCTGTTTTAGGAAAAATCAGGCCTGCCAAGGCAAGAAAACTATAGGCTTAAAGCAAACTAAGAATTCTGCCTACCTCTATGCCAGGACACAGAAGGCAGGGGAAAGCCACAAGCAAACTGAAGGAGGCCTCAGTGCCCCATCTGAGTGTTCCTCAAGAAATGCATCAGGGGAAGCCCAGACTCATGCCCTCCTTCAGTACTGTCTGGTGGCACTGGGATGAAGTGCGAGCCCAAAGGATAAATTCATAACACCTCCAGAGACAGTAGATGAAACGGCTTCAGGCACCCAAAGGGAGAAAAAAGAAGCCAACAGTAAAGAACTCCTGACAGATTTAGACTCCTTATGAGAGTAAATAAATTCCACAGGCCATTGAGAACTTTTCCTCCCCACTCTCCCCTGCTGGGGAATAGGGACTCCAGAATAGGGAGAATTCTCTGCACTCCTAAGAGACCTAGAAAGCTTCTGTGGAAGGGACAGGGGTTCTAGGGCAAGGCTTGATGCCCTGCACATGAGCTTCTCTTGGCCAACTTTCTCATGGTTCTCAATTGCTGAGGCTAATGCAGAAACTGGCCAGGAAACAGGAGTGCCACGTGGACACAGTGGCATGCACCAAGAGTGACGCGCCTACAGAACTGAACCTCCAGACTGCATGTGCCTGGGCAGGTAGGGAGTGCCATCTGCAATCAGGCTCCTGCACACAGCAGGATCTTCCCTTTTAACTCTCAACAGGAACATCAAAAGTGTTACACAAGAAGCTATTTCATTTTTTAAAGAGAGAACCTGATTTGAAAAATGATGGGATCACTTCAGCTTATGAAACACTTCATTTTCAGACAAGAAGCAGTTAGATGAGCTTTGGTTTGAGCCCAATTATGGCAACTTTTTAAAAAGGCAGGGCA
Organism: Pedetes capensis; assembly: GCA_007922755.1. NCBI lineage: Eukaryota > Metazoa > Chordata > Mammalia > Rodentia > Pedetidae > Pedetes > Pedetes capensis. The sequence goes on along the minus strand of VMDO01004945.1, from coordinate 77,539 downwards.
AGAAGGTGTTATCTGGTACTTCTGTAGGAGTTCTGCTGTGGGATGTAACTGACTGTCAAGCCAGTCTTCTTCTCTGAGAGCAGAAATCCAGAGAAAGGATCCTCTCCAGGCTACTAGCTGCAGTTCCATCAACAGAGGGTGCTGGACACTGCAGATCCTGCACATGGCATCAAGAGGTCATGTCCGTGAGGCTCTGGAGGATTTTAGGGAAGCCGTAGCACATCGGAAGCAAAATGATTACTCCAATATATTTATAAGCTGCAAGATTTTGTCTAGTCTCAGGCTTCAACTCTTTGTTTATATGTGAAACCAAAGTTTCACTTTTGAATAGTAAATTGCACTAGGGGTCAGTAGATAAGGTGTCACCAGGATATAATAAATACACTGGCAGAAATAATCGGTTCTGCCCAAGAATTTCTGGGTATCCTCAGATGGTGACTGGGAAACAATACCTTGAAAAATAAGCAATCATTCAATTTCTTAGCACCAAAATAAGTAAAACTTACCTCCTAAAGTGCTGAGATATTTTTAACCATTTTGTTTTTCAGAGAGAAGTATCTCAAGGACATTTCACACTACCCAGAGTTACAAAACGGACTTTATATAGTAAAAGGACACTTCTTGAAAGCAAGATAAATATAGAATTGTTGTTGTTGTTATTGTTAGGTGCCATCGAGTCAGGTCCAACTTACAGCCACCCTATGTACAACAGAACGAAACTCTCCCCAACACTGTGCCATGCCCAGCACTATTGTCAGTACTTCTCTGCTATTCATAGGTTTTTCAGTGGCAGATTGTTTTGGAAGTGGATCGCCAGGTCCTACTCCCTAGCCTGCAGCACTTGGTATTCCCAGGCAGTCTCCCATCCAAGGACTAACCAGGCTGACCTTGCTTAGCTTCTGAGATCAGGTGGGATCAGATGCCTGGGAGCCATGGCTGCAGACAAATATAGAATTATGAACACTGAACTATCTGAAGTATGCAAATTACTTGCCTATACCTGAAATTGATGATATAAAGTCTTTGTGCGTTTGAGTATGTGTTTTCCTGAGAAAGGACCCAAGAAAGGAAGTCCGCTGAAACTGCACCCAAGACGGCCAGTGGCCCTCCGACCCCTATACAGATCCTCTCTGGGCACCATGAGGTTCTAGGCAGCATCCTTCTCCCTTCTCATTGTCAGCTGCCCCTTCTCACCCACACTATTCTTACTCCATTTTTGTGGGTTTTCTCTCTCCTCTTCTAGTTGTTATTCTTCTCCTCTCCCTCACATTACTGCCCCTGCTCCTTCACTTCTGGGGTGAGGAGGACAAATATCACTTTTCTTTTCTTCTTCTTTTTTTTAATGATGCAAACTTCTGTCTAGCAGACTGCTTATACGTTCTTATAAATTTCAGTACTTATTGCTAATTTTATTTCTGCTCAATACCTGGAGTCCTTCTAGTTACCTTTGGGTGTGTAAGTATTCTGGGAAGTTGAGGATACCAGGTGACTGACTGCTAGGGACATTATTGGGAGTAAGTTTCCTATAGATTTTAGTAAGCTCAACATGGACTTAGCTGTGTACACACACACACACACACACACACACGCACATTTAATCAGCTTGCAATCTACAGACTACACTGAGAAAATTGAAGCATTTTGTCTCTTTCCTAGTTGATATTAGTATCTGAAATATTTGCAACCTCCAATCTGAGCTGGGATTTGCAAGAAATATTTAGAGCTTGCTCAGCATGGCATTTTCAATCATGTTCTATAAATGAGATGCTGGTAAATGAGCCATAAAGAAAGGATAAAGAAAATGTTACTGCTTCTCCTTTATTGGTAGATTATGGCAGTGCGCAAAGTGAAACGAAGGGCACTTAGGGAGGCAGGCAGATCTCTGCATAGTAGAGAGGGAGATGTGCCTGGGTGTGACAGGCCCAGTAAGAACGGTGGCAAGTGCCAAGTACTGGGAAAGCACTCCTGCTCAGTATTCTGAAGCAAGAACAGAATGTGAGAGCTGTTTTCTCACACCACAAAGGAGTAAGACACAGCCTCTTCAAATGCCTGAACACATGGCTTTAATTTTCTACCTGTCATGGACACTGTTTTATAGTTTAGGAGGGAGAAGGAAAGATTTGATTAGGTTTTTAAATTACTAGAAAGCAACTTTGCCTTCGGGATATCTTCCCAAGAAGAGCTACAAGAAGACCCCAGACAATATAAAAGTAACAAAAATCAAAATGTACAAACATAAAGCATGCACAGAAATATTAGTTCTCCAAAAACCAAAATAGAAGTGAAAGCAATCAAGTAGGAAGATTAGCTATGTATGTCCAAAAGGCAAGGGATGATAGTGGTAAGAAGCAGGAAACTGAGAAAAGCCCATGTTGTGTCATGAGCCTCCTTACTTCTCCTGGCTCCACGCCACAGTGATGTGTCTCAACACTCAAGATCTCAATGAATGTGTCTTTCCAGTCCTTACCTCACTGCAGTCACCAGCTGGGATGTGTGATGGCCGTGCTTCTTCGCCTAGTGGCTCAATTACTGTCACCTCTGCAAACTCCTCCACAGATTCTTGAAACTCAGGCAAGGATCTTCGTCCATAACGCTTCCCGCCTCTGACATATTTGGGCTGAGCTTCTAGTGAGCAGTCTGGATGAGGAGACAAGAGTTGAGGCCACATAACATGAGAATCTCAGCCCTGAGCTGACACTCACAGCCGTTGGACACAGCCTTTTATACCAGCCCAAAATAAACCACCACTATTTGCCAGTTGTGGTGGCTGTGGGTGTATACGAGCCATTGGGTCAGATGCAGAGCACAACTTCTACTTCTGATTTATAGCACCCCAAGTATATATCTGCAAATTATGGAAGAGATACAGTGAAGGCAGCAAGGGATTTGACTCAAAAGTACTGAAGTAAGATCAGGAAAAAGTAAGGGATTATATTTGTTGTTTTTCTTATTAAGCTAGTGTTTTATAGGGTGGAAGATGCAGAAGGAGGTGAAAAGAGGGGGGAAAAGCTAACAAAGAGACACTTTGGAGGACATCTTGGCAAAGAGTAATAAAACAGACCTCCTATGAACCCTGTAAAGTTAGCACCCACACCAATTAGTATGAAACATCTCTTCTCAGCAACTCCTTTGTTAACCATTCTACTTTCTGATCTATCAGACAAGCAGGATGACAAAACAAAGAAACTGACACAGAGGACTCTAATCAATTAATGACAGCTAGTCGCGTCTATGAAACTTGGCACCAAGATCTTATTACAAAATTAAAAGGTGTGCAATAAAATAGCAAATGTAAAACTGCATTAAGAAAAATGGTGTATTGTGTTTTTACTCTTCATGAGATTCTGTGTTGCACAAAATACAAAAACAATGTGCATAAAGGGAGAGCTTTAAGACCGACTTCAGCATTTTCACATAGCACTCTCAGGTTCAACATGCAACACCTTCACCTGCTCCACCACCACCACGGACTAAATTTTCTCTACTGTGGATGGCTTTAAAGCAATAAAATAAATACTTCACTCCATTCAAATGGCATCTTAAGGATTTTTAAGCACCTCACACAGTATTAGGAGAATAAAATATTCCATGAAAATACAAAATACTTGCAACACTTTTATTTCCATTGTCTTATCATCCATACATACTGTCTCTCTAGAGACCATAATATGGGTTCTATTTAGACATGACAGTCTTAGCAAGATACCTCAAACTCAGACATGTACATTTTTAGATGAGGTATGTACACAACACATCCTCAAAGGGAGGGTGGCTGATTAGGTATGAGCTGAAAGGACACAATGTTTCCTTCACCCCCACTGAAATCAAGGTAGGTTAGCTCTTACTTTATAGCATCCCTGTTTGACCAAGGATGTCCTCCCAGGCCCCTCCTCCAGTACAAGCTCAGATTTCATGATACAAATGTGGCCAGAAGCATTCAGAAAATGTTCAGGAAAACCCAGAGTGAAGTATTTATGCTATCTATGCAATCTCTAGTGATATTTATATCCAGCTTTTTAAAAAGTACCAGCCAAGTCATTTTATTAGGTCGAGTGATCCTCTTATAGGAATTGTTTAAACATAAGAAACTTATATTGAAAAATGGCATGCATATTTGAAGGTACCTTTCATCAGAAGAGAGTGTGACAGCTTGTGGGTATTCAGGAGCGGCACAGACACCCGAGCTACTTGTTGGCAGCTGACACCCACAGATGCTAGTCAGATAAGAGGCAATGCAGAACCATCCTTAATTTATTAGATATTCATAAATTTTAGTGGCTGACAACAGGATACACCATTAGTGACTATGGGGGCTTAGAAAAGATTACAAAGAAAATGTAGGACCTTGGAAAACAGAACACGGGATTCTCCCAGTATGGGAACAAAGTCATTTCCTGAGGAACTGGCAAAAGAGCTCTTGTTGCATGCTGTACTTCTTCAGAAAAAAAAAATGTAGTGGGAGGAAGCAACTGTGTTAAGAAACCCCACAGGATTTATTCCTAAACTTATCTGTGGATGAAATGGTTCCCTAGTTATTTACCTGCATTTACCTGTGACAGTATAGGGAGCAGTGGTGGAATCCAAACAGCATTGCCAGTAACTTAAAAACTTTTAAATTGTATTTTTACTATATATAATAACCAATTTTGAGCAAATTTTAAGTTAATATCTTCCATAGAATGTACATACACGGTATTCAATTCCTAGAGAAATCTATTAAACTGTATAATCTTTTCAGGAAAAAAAGATATTAGCACACACAAAAGAAAAATGGATCATTAAGGTTTCCTTGTCACTGAATTTTCCAAACCACCCATGTGGCCAATAAAGAATTAGACTTACCACACCATTTAGACACAGTTACCTCTTAGAATTTCACACTCACACATTCTTCTCTTCTTCAGAGCATCAGCATCATTGAATTTATACGATAAAAGGGGAAAAGGGACAGCAAGAATAAAGAGGTCCAGAGAGAGCATTCATGGTCAATAGCCATTGCTGCGTTAAGTGTTTGAGAACCATGATTTTCCTAATTAATCTCAACCAGGGCTTCACAAGTCTACTACAGCAGCCTATCACACAGGGGGCCACAGTGAGGATTTTAGGGTAGTCTGAGACATTCAAATTAAAGAATGCCTTCCTCATTTCTGCAAAATGTAGCCTTGGGGCAGTTTATTTACATCATGTGTGTACCCAGATGTAGAATTTTTTTTTTCAGGGTTTCATTCTGGAATTTTATCTCTGCCAGATAATATGGGATCATTTGGTGTATTAAGAAATGAAATTATTTGCAGCATGTAGCTTCCTTTAACATAGATGTAAGTTACTGCTCCAATTGTGAGCTCCAAGGAGAGATGTGAAATGCCAGTGAAACAAAGTATAAAGAACTGTTCTATCTTTGGTGTTTTAGCTCCTTGAAAGTATATTTATCATTCTGCCTGGAGTGTCTAGCTTCTGAGACATTTTCTCTTTTTTCTCATTTTCCATTTCTCCTATTTAGCATCACGACATAAAAATAAAAATAGGCTTTGAAGGAAAGCAGACAAGCCCAGCCTGCCCTGAGGAATCCAGGACCCATCCCAAGAGAGCTTATTATAAGATACACCAGTCCTAGGAAGGTAGCTTTGAGGCAGTCCTATTTGACCTGGTTTAGATGGTCTTGTTTTTATTCCATAAACCAACCACTTGGTTGTGTGTAGGGGACAAAAGAGAAACCTTGATTCAATACCCTAAAGATACTGGAAGAAAGTGACAGGCTCTACAGAGCATGTGGGGAAAGACTAATCATAGAAATTGAAAGATAGGAGAAAATAAGAAAGAAAACCAAACCAAACCAAAACAACCACCACCACCACCACCACCACCACTACCTATTCCTTTTGATCTTAGAAGTTAAGCAAAGCCTGGCTGCTCATTTTTTACTCCGTATCTCAGGTCCCAGGAAGAGAAACTCCAAGAGCTGCAATGATGCCTGCCTTCATATCAGGATGAACCACCATCCACATGCATGACTTGTGACCAGGGGTCCTTCTTATACTAAAGGGAAAGTTGAAAGACAACATGAGGAAGAATGACACTCTGGGGTGGATGGGCCAGTTGCAGACAGAAGAAGCAAAAAATACCCACACACCTCTTTCCTTTCCAACCCTTTTCCCAGCAGCTGTGTGGGTGGCAAACACAGCCTTCCAAACTCTAGACTGAGTAGGGCACAGCTTGATTCTACTCCCTCTTAAAACTGACCAGAGCCACCTGGGATGCAGAGACCACTGGGAACACTCCTCTCTCCTAAACCTACTGCATGGATGGCCAAAGGCAGAACAATGAGACTCTCAGAAGAGCTCACATAGTTATACAAAAGCCTAAATACCATTTATTTAATCAAACACTTTCTTTGCCCAAACACAAGCGTAGGTCCCTGTGTTAAGGGGCTTCCATGGCACACAAAGGGGAATTTAAAGCAAAGCTGCAAAGATGCCTTCCAATGATAGGCAGATTCATTTAGCTTGTATGTAGCAGACACCTGCCTGGGGCAAGGCATTATGCCTTGAGGGATAAGTTGGATATTTTGCCATTTCTTGGATCAAGCTTCTCTAATCTCAAAAATAACCTGAGACTGTTTCCAAGGATGAAGAAGAAAGCTCAGCCCTTATTGTAGTGGCTGCCTAATTTTGAAATTGCTCCTACAGAAGCCTCCTTTCTATTTCCCTTCTTGACCCATTTAGTGAGCCTTAGGGATCATTCCCAGAGACACCATCGCTTTCCAAAGAACCTGAGTAGAGGTGTGATGCCAGCTGAGGTCCTTTCTATTGCATTTCTCCTGAGCTCACAGGATTCCTGACAGCAACTGCAAAATGAGGAGTCAAAAATGAAACATGTGCAAAGCTCAAGACAAACACTCCTAAGAAGCTTTCTTGGGAAAAGGCAATCAGGCAGCAAATGAGCACACTCGGCCCCACTGTGCATCCCCGCCTCCTCATCTGTTCTGAATGTGCCATCTCACAGGGTTACACCGTGAGAGCACAGGCCCACACTTGATCCTAAACAAGAGCAAAGGGAAGAGAAAGAACCAAAGGGAAACCAAAACCAAGGCCAAGATCAAAAGAGAGACCTGGAGAAACACAGAGAGACTGTGGATTGACAAAGAGAGGCAGGAATGGAGAAAGACACAGAGACAGAGGTTGAGACCCAGAGAAAGAGAACAGGTAGAAACAAAGGAGATGTAGAGACCTAGGGGCCCGAGGATGGCAGTGGGAGGGGAGGAAGAGAAACAGATTGGGGGGAATGAGACCAACAGGTAGGCGAAGAGTGGAAAGGGGCACCAAGGAGGAGAGGAGGGCAGAGGTAAGTAGAGGTGGTGGAAAGAAGGAAAGAGTGGGGAGGGGACAGAGAGGCCTGGGGAGAAGGGGTAGCACAAAGGCGACATGGGTAGCAGCCTTCTGCCATCATTTGCCACGGCTTTTGCTTCCTGGGGTGCTCCCAGCCTCTACAATGCATCATCAGCAAGTAGCCTCATCACCCTGAGCTTTTGCATGCACACAGCCCTTTCTACGGCAGCTGCCTAGGGGTTACAGAGACACTAGCACCTCATTCCACATCTACTCTCTCCTAAAGTCTCCACACCAGGTGCAGGTGTGCCTTGGGTCTTTCAGATCCTCCCTGGATGCAGGGACAGAATTTTAGGAGCAGTCTACACATCTGTCTGAATGCTGCTTCTTGCTGGAACATGGGCGTCTGCACACAAATGTCATGGCTGATGCTCTGATTAGCTCTGTTCAGGAGGAAGACTTCGAGGGGAAGGCCAGCACCGCCCCCTAGGGGTGCTGAAGATGGAGGCTGAGTGTCCTGTGTCAACACCCAGGGCAGATTAGTCTGATTACATGGTCAATCTCAGACTTAACAGCAGTTGAAGCTCAGTCAACAGGAAAAGACATTTGAGTTGCTAATGATTATATGATTTTGTCTTTAGCCTTTTCAAGGGAGGATCAACTGGCTGATCTCTGTTAGGAGCCCCTGCATCTTGAGCCACTTTGGGGAGGAAGGCAGAGTTATCTTTCACCTAGTTCAATCCTTATTTTTAAAGGTTCTATTCAACTATGTTCTCGACCCAACTTTCATTGAAACTTTTCTCCTATGCATAACTGTAGCTCATATCGTCTACAGCTTCCAATCAATAATGATGATGATTACGTTTTTCTAAAAGCAGTTTACATATCAGAATTACCCCAACTAGACTGTAACACTTTCCAGGGCAGCAGGGCTTCATGGCAGAACCTAAGCTTTAGTATCAAATGGACCTGGATCCAGATGCTCAATTTATATTAGAGGTGAAAGTACCTAACTTCACAAAGGGGCTGGGGTTTAGCTCAGTTGGTAGAGAGCTGCTCTGTGCTTTCTGGGACCCTTGGTTTGAGCCCCTGCACTGAAAAAAAAAAAAAAAAAAAAAAGATGGGAGAACGTAGCAATCCACTCCTGAAGCAATCTTGAAATAATCAGCCATTAAAACCCTATGAATAACAGGTAAGCACTGACAAAATGTTGGACATGGCACACTGCCAAGGAGTGTTCCTCTGTTGTACATAGGGTTGCTTTGAGTCAGACCCGAATGGAGGACACATGACAACAACAACTTCACAAAGACTTAGGTTTTTCATGGATAAAGGTTGCCATCTGATCCAGAAGGCTCTGTTCTGGGAGCACCAGCTATAGCCTGGTCCTTCCACCCAGACTCCTGAGGAGCCAGTGGCAGCCCAAAGCCACGAGGCCAGAGAGGAGTGCCCAGCACCAGGCACCTAGAGGAGCAAAGTCAGGAAAAGTGTCACAGTTCACAACTCCACAGCAGAGCTCCTCAGCCTCACTGTTTCTATAACAAGTAAGACTGTTGGCCAATGTATGATGATGTTTTCCAGTTACCATCTTGGAAACTGGAGCCGCCCTGATCATAAATTGTGCTTGTCTTAATTTTCTCTTCCATGTTAGTCTCCTTTCCCTTCACCGATGGACTGATGTTAGAGGGACACATTGATTCTCTAAGACTTTCTGAAGAAAACTGCCATCTGCATGTCCCGTGTGGAAACCTTATACATTCACTGAAATTTATATAAAACACAGGCACAACTCCCAAGTAAACTTCTTCATTATCAAAGTTCTCATAGCCCTTTTTATTTAGTTTTAAATAATCATGAATATTTTTTGAATATATCCACATATATTTTTAGAAGATTGCTTTTTATCCTTAGTAAAATTATTATCACAATAAGTAATCTTCCAGCATGGTTTTATAGTTTGATAGTTTGATAGTTTTATAGTTTTATAGTTTTTTAGTTTTATAGTTTTATAGTTTTATAGCTTAGTCTTTGATTACATAGATATACCACAATTTGCCTGACACACTGCCATATTTTTTTTTTGCTTGATACACATGCGCGCATACACACACACACACACACACACACACATACACACACACACACACACAATCTGAAATGAGTACTTTATACACATATCCTTATATATACCTGTAATTATTTATGTAGCACAAAACCTGAGGGTGGCATTTTAATTAGCCAAAAGCATTATTATAGTTCCTGGTACCAATTATGTATGTAACTCTAGAAAGATACATAATTGGTACCAGGAACTATAATAATGCTTTTGGCTAACTCTAGAAAGGTTATATCATTTTCATGACCACTAGTGGGTGTGTTTCCAATTTCATGGCCTTCTAAGCACACCCTTAACATTTTATTTTATTGTTGTTGATGGTGGGGGTGGCAGTAGAGGTTTGTTTTGCTTTTAACTTCTGGTCCTCACTATTAGAATTACATTGGTACCAAGAGAACAGGGGCTAAGTTCCTCCTTACCTTACTCAGCCACAGAGAGGACACAGATCAAGTCTCTTGGGCTACTTGTGTATATAAACCTCCCCAAAACAGGGACCTTAGCCACACTTCAAAGACTGGCCCAAAATCTCTGAATACAGTTGTAAGTACAAGTCATCAACTGCTGTATATCAGGATCTAGACCAACACTGTGCCATACACCTACTTCCTTATGAATTTGCTAAGTGAATGAAAAGGCATTTTAATTATGTGTTTATTATATTTATGACTTCTTAAAAATATAGGGAAAATCATTACAACTGGGGTGGTCTTGGAATTAGGAAAGCCTGTCATAAAAACAAACAAAAAATCATCTGCACCAAAACAATGTCTTAGATCTGTTTTCCTAATGAGTTGGCTTTTCAAAACCTGAGGTTTTTATCTCCAATAAACAAAGGAAAGTGATTTTCAATGAAACACATCAAGGGAAGAAAGGATTTCCTACATTATGCTCACATCTATACAGAACAGAAATCTAATGCAAGATGCATCCAAAGAGGAGAAAATCCCTGGAGACTGGATCCATCCGGCATGTTGATGCCAAGTAGCTTAGGGCCTATGCTAGCATTTCCACTACAAAACTCCAATAATCCTGAGCCATCACAAATTGAATAAGTAGCCAATAAGTTGTTGCCCCTCTCTGATTCCAGAAAAAAAATTTAAATTAAATTGTACATGCAGATATGAAGGAGTTATGCTACTGGCAATGTGAATCGGTTTGGAATTCACAAAGAACTCCATAAATCCCCAATCTGTTTTTCTGTCCTTATCTGAATTTTGGTATTTTTCATTGTGGTGGTGATAGTGGTGGTGGTGCTGCTGCTTTTTAGGGGAAAAACTCCCAGGGTCACAAATATCAGAATTATAAAGATGCTCAAAATAATCTACCTTCTCATTTAAAAAATACAGAAATAGTGCCCCAGAGATGTTATAAATGGCAGAGCCCAAGACTATGGAAATAATGACTTAATTTTATATTCTTTCAAACTCCATTAGAGCTTTCCTTGTATATTATTTATGTACAACTGCCTTTTATTAAAAGAATAGGAAAGTATGAAATATATTGGGCATTTGTCCTCAGGAAGAAATCAAGAGCGTCAATTTGTGTGCAGTAAAATCTTATAAAAACACAAGGCCAGTTTTGTTTTTTCCCTCTGGTAGGTTTAAATGACACTTATATACTAGGAGCCAACACAACTGAATCTTTGAGCTGGAAAAGATTTTAAATATTTTCCATCAAAACCACTTTTAGATATGAACTGATCAAAGACCAGAGGTGTGACATATAAGACTGCACAACTTGATGGGCAGAGCCAGTATTTCCTAACTCTTCATTCAAGGTTGTTTCCGTAACATCATGCTAACTTTTCCAAAGTATAGCCTGGTATGGTAGCTAATATTTTATAACACCTAAGAGTTTTAGGCCTGCAGCTGTACCATCCTGGTGTCCGATCTCTTCAAGTCTTGGAAGCTAGGTAGGATCAGGCCTGGTTACTCCTTGGATGAAGACCACCTAGGAACACCAGGTGCTGTATAGGCTTGGGAGAAGGACCTGGCAGCCCACTCCCAAAAAACAACCATCCAATGAAAACTCTCTGAAGTAGTAGAGAAGCACTGACAATACCGTCGGGCATGGCACAATGTCGGGGGAGTGTTTCATTCTGTTTTACATAGGGTCGCTATGAGTCAGACCTGACTCCATGGCACCTAACAACAGCAACAAGATCTTTAGAAGATAAAGTATCAACTCACAACCCTCTCAGTTTCTAAGCCCGTGCACTATGGCCCTTCCTATCTTTTTAGTCTCGTCCATGGTTTAAGGGTAATCTTTTCTCTCCAAGTCTACCAGGACCACTGATTTCAAAAGGCAAGGCAAATATACCACGGAGCTGGCCCTGCATGGTAAAAGATGACTAAAGTACTGAACAGCCTTATAATGCGGAGGACACAGGCACCCTGTCACTAACAATTAGGTGTAACTGGCTCTTATTCACTCCTTTCTGCCTCCGGCTTCCGGGCAGACTCTGGGCTGGGCCGTACCAACTGATGACCAGCTTGTCCACTTGAAGGTAAGTACCTTTCCATGAGGCTCTACATTTCTACGTGACACAGGGCTAGCATCCTTCTCACCATTATCCATGAAACTTCAATTAGGCTCTGTCCTTCTTTAGGCCTCAATTTACCCTTTGATAAAATGGCAGAGTCTCTCCAGCCCTACAATTCAATGCTCTGTGATTTAAGGGATAGTTACATTCACAAAGAGAGAGGACGAGGTCAACTCAGGTGGCCTCCTGATCTCTCCCTCTGTCTCTGCCCACCCAAACCAGACAGTCTGAGGGGGAGAAGGAGTCAGATTTAGAATGTGCAGAAGAATGTTTCAGTGGAAAAAACTGCTTGATCCTCATGAACAACTGGAGGGGGCAGGGAGAGATGGGCAAAAGACAGACAAAGCAGAGATGCTCAGAAGGAAGCAGGGAATGTGAGAGTCATGGGAGCGAGACTCAGGCTTCATACCAGATAAAACACAGGCACAGGCTTGATTCTAGATTTTATTCTGCCAGAACAAATGTTAGAGAAGCCATTTAAATACTGCCTGAAATGCTACCAATAAGTTCCTGGCTGCTGCATTATACTGATTTGGGGCGGTTCTGTCACAAAGATTTGCTGTAGCCTGCCCAAAGGACAGGTCACACAGTGAAACTATAAAAATTCCTTTTGTGTGCCATCCTGGAAGACTGGTCCAAATTATGGCCTCTGCCTGCACAGCAGTGAGGCCCACAGGTAACTATAAAGTCACCATCTGGAGCTAGATTTATCAGCCTTACCAGCTGGCTGTTCCCAAGCTCCATCAGGCACCGTCTACCACATCCTATTGCTTAGGTTCCAAAACTGCACAACTCCAGGGGCACTCTCCATATTTGTCACTGTAAATCTGTATCTTTATTATGACAATTTTCTGGCAGGTGACTACAAGTTTTAAAGAATAGGCAGCAAAAGGATCATGTGTACTAGGGGCAAATCCACATAAAAGCACAGTATTGACACTATAAAGGATGCTGAATTAATGTTTGTATTCCTATGCTCATATGAACTAAAATGGACCCAAGGGTGATGTCATTATTGCTCTATTCACTATTGCCCTAGATCTTGTTTAATTTTCAAGATGGCAGACAAACTTAAAAAAAGTGAAAGCACCAATAAAATGTGAAACCCCATAAGTAACAAAGGCCTGTATTCCAGCAGTGGTCACCTACAGAAATTCTGCAAAAATCTCAAGAAGGCAATCACCTCTCTCCCAGGCTCACCAGGGGCTTCCAGAGAGCTCTGACAAGCCTCAGAGTTGAGAATTATGCTCCTAGGGCTGGTTACCATTGGCAAAAAGAGGGAAACTCCTATCAAGAATCCAAAACATTGTTGAAAGCAATGTTCAGACATATGACCCAAATCTGGAACCTTTCAGAAGGTACAATGAAGAATGAGATCACCAGTGAGGATAAGAAATGAGTTCCCATCTGTGTTTCATCTAAATAGGTCACACTGAATGATTCTCTGTAGCCATGGAATGTTAGTGATTTCTCCTCGGTCTCTTGTTCTCCTCAGTCCTGAATGTTCCCTTTTTATAAAGTCAGGTTTATTAAGTAATTTACTTAGACTAAACCTCACCATGTTAGTGTACAATCCATAGGATGGAAAAACTCATACAATCAAATAACTACCATTATAATCAAGATATAATACTTTTATCACCTCCAAACATTCCCTATGCCCCTTTATTGTCAACTCCTACCCCTAGCCCATCACAATCACTGGTTTGGTAAACCAGATTGTACTTTAATGAAAATGTCTACATTGTTTAGACTATCTTAAATATTTACCATAGTACATTGATTCTAAGATATCCATATAATCCAACACTAGATTTAAACACACTGAAATTAGGATGTATTTTATAATCAATGGCATTTTACATTATATTTGGCAACATTTTTTCTTTTTGGAGATACATAGAATAACAGTGTATCTTACAACATACAGTGCTTTAAACAACTCAGTCCTAGTTCCTAATAGTCACTGACTATTCACTACATGCTAAGCATTTCTTCTAGCCACTGGAAATACAAAAATGAACTACATGGTCCTCAAAGAATGATTGCTTGAGAGTAGGAGACAGATAATCATAATACCATGTGGTCATGTATATATCAGATTATCCACTCACTAGGACTAAACAGAATTATCTCTAGATCAGCCACCCTTCCTCTTTCAGGAAATATTTCCCCTAAATCACATAAGGATTAAGGAGCTACCATTCAGTTTCCCTCTGCTTATTCCAAGAATGAGTTACTGCCACATCTGACATATTGCCTAGGAACAATCCAATTATTTTTTCCATAATACCCTGCTGTACTAGAGAAGTCTCATTTTAGTGTTCAACAGCTGCAAGGCTTTTATGATAATAGTGAAAGAGAAGTCTCTGGAAATAACCATTCAATCTGTGAAAGGCAGATGTCTCAAATCCTTCACAAACATGCTTCAAAGTCCCCACATTTTTCTCCATGACAACTTTTTAGACTTTTCTTTTCTTCCCATAATATGCTATTGCAGTAGTAGTATTCTTTTTAGATTGAGTGGACTTAATAAAATTCAGTTTTTTTCCTGTTCATGGGAGTTGAATCTAGACCCTCATATATACTTTGTAAATGCTCTACTACTGGGCTGCACCCCTGTTATTTATTTCTATTTTTATTTGAGACAAGGCCTCACTAAGTTACTCAGGCTGCCTCTGGCCTCAAACTCACAATCCTCCAGCCTCAGCCTCCCAAGCCACTGGGTGGCTCCCAAGCCTCTAGGTGCCTGCATTAGACTTTTCTTCTTTTCTTTCCTTTCCTTTTCTTCCTTCCCTTTCCCTTCCCTTCCTTTCCTTTCCCTCCCTCCCTCCTCCTTTCCTTATTTCCTTCTCTCTCTCTTTTCTTTTCTCCTCCCTTCCTTCCTTCTGCAGTGCTGGGAATTGAACCCAGGGCCTTACACATGCTAGGTAAGTGCTCCACCACTGAGCTACATCCCTAGATCTTCTCTAAAATACTTTCAAAGGGGAATGTATAAAATAAAAGTAAGCGCCCTTACCTGGTTCTTGGAAATGCTCTTCACTGGAGAGAGTTCTAGACAAAATAAGTATTAATGCTTCTTTAAATTGGTCGAAATGCACCTAAAAAATTAAAAGTAAATAAATTTAAAGTCATTTTCAAATTCCTAGAAATGCAAATCCATCTACATGTTACCAGAACCATTTGTCCCCATCCTGACATCTTTGAAGTAAATCATCACCTACGTTTGTTCCTCTTTTTCTTCATTTTTCTAAAGCACAGAAGGCTGATCATTTTTGACATCCAGTGCCATAAACACAGTAGAGTCAATATCAACATAAATATTTATTCAACCCCTACGGATAAAAGCTATATAGCAAAACCCTCTTTATAAACTCAGGAAAAGATGTGTTTTGAACTCTTACCTCCTTATATTTTTCTAAAGAAGATCAGAAGAGAAAGACGTTAGGTTAGATATTAGAAAAAATAAAAAACTTCCCAAGTAAATGATCCATTGTCACAATGCCCCATAGACACTTTCATCTCTTTCGATATTCTAGAAAGGAGTAAGCTTGCTTAAGGATGACTTGTTGAATATGATCTTGCCTGGGGCAAGTATATAATATTTATCTCCCAAGACCCCTAGAGGTCTATAAACAAGCAAAAATCAGTAGCAAACACAAAGGATAAAAGAATCCTGAGAAGAATTTTCATGAATTCATAAAAATATAATTGCCTTCACTGTAATGGGAAAGAACCTGAGTTTTATCTAAGGAAATACTCAATAGGAATTAGGATATTACTTTGCTTAAAAAGTTAAAATAGTTTTCTTTTTCTTTTTTTCTTCAGTACTTGTGGGTTGAACCCAGGGCCTCCTGCATACTTTGCAAGTGCTCTACCACTAAGCTGAATATTCAAACCTTTTAATTTTTTTATTTTGAGACAAAGTCTCACTAAGTTACACAGGCTGTTTCTGTCTCCCGAGTCACTGGGATTACAGGTTTGTGCCACTGTGCCCAACTTGGTAAAATAGTTTTCTTTAGCAGGGCACGGTGGCACACGCCTGCAATCCCAGCAAATCAGGAGGTGGAGGCAGGAGGATCACAATTCAAGACTAGAGGCAATCTGCGTAATTTAGCAAGACCCTGTCTCAAAAAGTAAAAAAGAAATGGGCTGAGGGTGCAGCTCAGTGGTACAGCACCTGCAAAACACGCAAGTGTGAGGCTCTGGGTTCAACCCCTAGAATGAAAAAAAAAACAGTTTTCTTTATGGAGGAGTAATGGCTCTATAAGTTCAATCTATGTCATCTCACCATGGGACAAGAGATAATATTTCTTCTCACCATAATTTTGGTTTGATAATGTGCCACTTGTTTACACAGAAAGCCATAGGTAAATACAAAATGAAAGTTGGTAAATGTGTAATTTGTGCTGCTACTAGGTTTCATTTGATGTCATTATAAAACATTGCCTAGAGGTTCAAATGCAGGCAACAGATAAACACTTCCAAATTAAATTTGGTAAAACAGTAAACTTCATTAGTTATCTAAACAATAGAGGAAAAATCATAGAATGTCTTATCAGTGCAAATCAAAGCCAAGGAGAGGAATCCATCCTGATTTATATATCATAAAATTATATTTATCTATAATTTACCATACTCTTTCAAAGTATATGTGATCTCTATCACATTCATTTTGATTAATTAAAATTACTTCCCCAAATCATATTCTTTCTAGACTGAGTGGACTTAAACTTTAATTGTATATATTCCAGGTGTACAACAACTTGATGGTTTGATATATATATACATATATATATATATATATATATATATATATATTTTATATACACACACATACACATACATATATATATGTGTATGTATATGTAATCAACATAATCAAGCTAGTTAGCATACCCATCATCTCATATAATTATCTTTTTAAAAAACATTGTTTTCTGTGGTGAGAACACTTAGGATTTACCCTCTTACCAAATTTCAAGATAGATTGTATGGACTTTTAAAATCAACATAATTGAAGAAGCCAAAGCAGAAGTCTGTTAAGAGAAGCAGGGCATCTATTAAATAGACAGGGCTGTGCCAGGCGCTATGTCACATACCTCTTATCCCAGGAACTTGGAAGGTTGAGGCAGGAGGATTAATAAATTCAAGGCCAGAGGCAGCTTGATCAACTTAGAGGGACCCTGTCTCAAAATAAAAAATAAAAGTAGCCTGGGGGAGGCTACAGCTTGGCGGTGGAGCACTTGCCTAGCAGGTGTGAGGCCCTGGGTTCAACCCCCTAGTACTGCAAGAAAAAAAAAAAAAAAAAAAAAGGACATGGTGGTACAGTCCATAAAACAGTTAAACGATTGCAGAAATGAAGGTTCACAGCTGACAAATCATCTCAATCCCCCCAGAAGGAGGAACATATGGCCTGGCTTCAGGCACAGAGAACTCCAGCTCCAGTTCCTACAAAGCCATCTTCCCCACCCACCAGTGTGCAAGCATCTCACACCCAGGAGCTCTTCCACTGAGGGCTGCTTGACAGGCATCTCCAAATTCCACCCAGAATCATTCCTTCTCAGGGGGAGCAGCAGAGAGAAGGGAAAGATAGACACAGGGCCTGGAGTCAGGTAGGTCCAGGTTCTAACTCTGCCACTCACTTCTTGCTGTGAATTGGCTAACTTGCTGAACCTCTTTGGGCTTCAGTTTGCTCATCTATAAAAATGAGATATCTAGCAAATGCTATGATTCTTTCAACAAATATTTATTGAGCAGCTTCTATGTGCCAGGCACTGTCCCAGGCCCTGGTGATGTAGCAGGAATTGAGAGTGATAAAATCCCCTGCCTTTGTGGAGCTCATACTCTCAGGAAATGTCACAAGAAGCCAGGCAGTAAGAATCCTGCATTCATTTTCTGTTTTTTATAATGCCACTTCCCTAAGCAGTGCTTGGGAGGTAAAATGAACATTATGTAAAATGTCTCCATCATCTTAGGACTTACTGGTTACCCCTTAAGTGGTACTTCATACCACTAACAGGTATAGTAATGGGGTGACTGTTCTCACCACGCTGACAGAGAAACAGGGTCATCTTTTGAAGCACAGCAGCTGGTCATAGAAGTGGCTGACACAGCCAAGTGCAGGGTGGGGTGGCAGTGAGGAAGTCCAAGGCCTGCCCACCCCAAACCTATGGAGCAGCCCAGAATCAGAGAAATGCATCTGGCCTGTTGTGTGTGGGACGCCAACTCTGGGTTTCCCTGCTCTCTGAGAACATTCTTGGAGGGCCCTGAATGACACCTAAGTCTCCCCTTACTGTACTTACAAGGCTCCCATTTCCAAAGTGAGACATTTGTCTTAAAGAGTTCAAGTCCTTTATTCTTGACTCTGTAAGTCTCCCCTGGGTTTTCTAAAGGTCTAAGTTTTGACAGAGGCAATAGGAAACAGCCCTTCTGAGTTTGTCCTGACATAGCTCAATTCAGTGGGGAGTAGCTGTGATGGTCACTCAAGGGTCTGCATACCTCAGTTTGATTGCTTCTGACCAAGGACAAAGGCGTCTATAATCTGGAATTACTCTAATCAACTTCCAAGACTTTCTATGAGGCCCAAGTCTTCTTGAATAAAGTATAATAAACACACAAACATTTAGGAGAGTATAAACTTCATGTTTATGTCGTTGTTGTTGTTGTTAGGTGCCGTCGAGTCGGTATCCGACTCAGCGACCCTCTGTGCAACAGGGGAAACACTACTGTCAGTGCTTCTCTGCTGTTCATAGGGTTTTCAATGGCAGGTTGATTTTTGGGAGGGGTTGCCAGGTCCTTCTCCCAAGCCTACAGCTTCTGGTGTTCCCAGGTGGTCTCCCATCCAGGTACTAACCAGGCCTGGCCCTGCTTAGCTTCCACGATCTGATGGGATCGGATGTCACAGGGCTACAGCTGCAGGCTCATGTTTATGGAAACTGCTTATTTTCTAGCCTTAACTATCTACAGTCTGGTAGACAATGAGACCCATCAAATGGGGTCAAAGGCTGAGGTGGGTATTGCGTCCATGCACTCTGGCCATAAGAAATGCCACAGGACCAAATGAGGGTCTCTTTACTCATACTGTACCTACTGTATTAGACACAGCGGCTCGGAAGGAGCAAATTAAAGACAGCAGCACTTCAGGGTAAGGACAAAATGTAACTTTCATCTTATTTGGCTTGAGGAAAGACATTAACCACTGTCCTTCAAGCAACCACTGTCCTTATGCTTTAAAAAACTTTTTAAAAAAAAAAATCTAGTTTAACCATCATGGGCTGGGGTTCAGCTCAGTTGGTACAGTGCTGCTCTGCACTCTCTGAGGACCTGAATTCGATCCCTAGCACCACAAAAAAATGGGAGGAGGTAGCAATCCACTCCCAAAGTAATCCTGAAACAATTAGCCATTGAAAATCCTGTGAGGGTCACTATGAGACGGACTCAAAGGCACCTAACAACAATAGTTTAGCCCTTAACCAATATCATTGAATTTGTTACTATTTTAGTGTACACCTTAATGGATTTCATTATGATGGTTCCATACACGCATATCATTGTATATTGCTGCTGTTCACTTCCTCCATTACCTTCTCATAACCACCTCCCTATCTGATCTCCTTCCTCCCCATCAATGGTACCCTTCTGCTTGCATGGCTTCTTTGTATGTGTGTGTGTATATTGTTGTTGTTGTTAGGTGCCGTTGAGTCGGTATCCAACTCATAGCAACCCTCATAGGGTTTTCAATGGCTGAGTGCTTCGGGATTGCCTTGGGAGTGGATAGCCAAACCCTTCTCCCATTTTTGTGGTGCAAGGAATTGAACTCGGGGCCTCAGAGACTGCAGCGCAGTGCTCTACCCACTGAGCTAAATCCCAGCCCTCTGTGTGTGTATATATATGATATATATTATATATATCTCCCTAGGTACTGCCTTTGAGAGAAAAATGTGATTATTTCCTTTTCCCTATTATCCTTTCTTAGTGCCCCCTCCCCTTCCCTCTAGTCCCTTTCCTCCCCCTACATGGTCCCCTTCTACTTTCATGACCGATATGTTAAAATACTGAATATATATTGAAATCTAGTACCCACATATGACAGAAAACATGCTGTTTGTCCTTCTGGGTCTGGCTTATTTCACTTAAAATGATGCTCTCTACTTCTATCCATTTTCCAACGGATGCCATAATTTCATTCTTCTTTATGTTGTTGTTGTTAGGTACCACTGAGTTAGCGTCCAACTTTTAGCAACCCTATGCACAACAGATGAAATACTATTGTCAGTGCTTCTCTACTATTCATAGGATTTTCAATGGCTGATTATTTTTTGGGAGTGGGCTGTTGGGTCCTTCTCCCAAGCCTACAGCACCCAGTGTTCCTAAGCAGTCTCCCATCAAAGTACATGCCAGGTCCAACCCTGCTTAGCTTCCAAGATCTGACCAGACTGGACACCACAGTGGTATGGCTGCAGGCTTTCTTCTTTATTGCTGAATACAACTCTATGATGTATATATACCACATTTACCTTATCCATTCATCTGTTGATGGACACTTAGGTTGATTCCATATCTTGGCTATTATGAATAGTGCCACAATAACATAGATGAGCAGGTATCCCTGTTGTATGTTGATTTATATTCCTTTGGATATATACCCAGGAGTGGAATAGTTGAGTCATACTGATTTCCATAGTGGCTGCATCAACCCACATTCCTACTAGCAGTGTATAAGGATTCTGACTGGGGTGAGATAATATCTCAAAGTATTTTTGATTTGCATTTCCATGATGCCTAAGGATGTTGAGCAGTTTTTGTATGTTTACTAGCCATTTGTATTTCTTTTGTGAACTGTGCAATTTATTAAACCATTTTTGATTGGAGAATTAACTTTTTTGGTGTTTATTTTTTTGAGCTCTTTATATATTCTAGATATTTGTCCCCTGTCTGATGTATAGCTGGCAAAGATTTTCTCCCATTCTGTATGCTGTCTTCACTCTGTTATGTCCTTTGCTGTGCAAAAGCTTTTTAATTTCATGCAACCCTGCTTGTAAATTCTTGCTGTAGTTTCCTGTGCTATTTGGGTCTTTTTTGAAAGTCTGTGCCTATGCCTATGTCTTGAAGTGTCTTCCCTATGTTTTCCTCGAGTAGTTTCAAAGTTTCAGGTCTTATACTAAGGTCTTTGATCTGTTTTGAACTGATTTTTGTACAGAATAAGAGGGATCTAGTTTTAGTCATCTACATGAGGATAGCCAGTTCTCCCAACTTCATTTGTTGAAGGGCTATGTTTTCCTCCAACTTATGTTTTGGGTACCTTTCTTGAGTATCAGGTGACTGTAGCTGCACAGGTTTATTTATAGATCTTCTATTCTCATCCATTGTCTATATATCTGTTTTCTGTGCCAGCACCATGCAGTTTTTGTTACCATGGCTCTGTAGTATAATTTGAAATCAGGTATTGTGATACCTTCTGCCTTGTTCTTTCTTCTTAGGACTGCTTTGGCAATTTAGGGTCTTTTGTTGTTCCATATGAATTTTAGGGCTGTTTTTTTCTATTTCTGTGAAGAATGTTATTGGAATTTTGATGGAGATTGCATTGAATCTGTAGATTGCTTTTGGTAATATAGCCACTTTCACATTATTAGTTCTGATCCAACAGAATGGGAGATCTTTCCA
Organism: Pedetes capensis; assembly: GCA_007922755.1. Taxonomy (NCBI): domain Eukaryota; kingdom Metazoa; phylum Chordata; class Mammalia; order Rodentia; family Pedetidae; genus Pedetes; species Pedetes capensis. The sequence continues at coordinate 55,890 of VMDO01004945.1, read as the reverse complement.
TCTTCTAGTGTCTTCTTCAATGTTTTCTTCAGTGTTTTAAAGTTTTCTTGTAGAAGTTTTTCATCTCCTTGGTTAGGTTTATTACTAGATATTTTATTCTTTTTGAAACTATTGTGAATGGGATAGTTTTCCTGATTTCCTTCTTGGCCTGGTTGTTATTAGTATATAGAAAAACTACTGATTTTTATATGTTGATTTCATATCCTACTACTTTGCTGAAAGTGTTTAGCAGCTGTAAGAGTTTTCTGGTGGAGTCTTTAAGGGTCTTTTAAGTATAGGAGTCTATCATCAGTAAATAAGGATAATTTGACTTTTTCCTTTTGCATCCCTTTTATTTTTCTCTTGAATTATATTGCTGTGGATATGAATTCAATTTCTATACTGAATAACAGTGGAAAGAGTGAACACTATTGTCTCATTCCTGACTTTAGAGGAAATTATTTCAGTTTTTTCCCATTTAGTATGGTGCTGATTGTATGTTTTTCAAATGTTATCTCCATTATGCTGAGGTATGTACCATCTATTCCTTGTTTCTTCAGGGCTTTTATTATGAAGTGATGTTGACATTTAACCAAGGCCTTTTCTGCATCTATTGAGAAGATCATGTGATTTCTCCCTTCAAGTCTATTTATGTGCTGTAATACATTTATTGACTTGCACATGTTTAACTACCTTTGCATCCCTGAAGAAAAACCAGATTGATCATAGTGCATGATCTTTTTAATGTGTTGTTGGAAAAGTCAATTTACAAATATTTTATTAAGGATTTTTTCATTTATGTTCATCAGAGAAATTGGTCTGTACTTTTTTTTATTGTGTTTTTATCTGGTTTTGGTATCAGGATAATACTGGCTTCATAAATTGAGTCTGACAGTGGTCTTTCCGATTCTATTTTATGGAATAGTTTGAGAAGCACTGGTATTAGTTCTTTAAAATTCTTGTAGAATTTAGCAGTGAGTCTCTCGGTCCTGTGCTTCACTTTGTTGGAAAACTATTATTGCTTCAATCTCACTGCTCATTAAGGATCTATTTGAGTTGTTTATATCTTCTTGATTCAATTTTGGTAGGTCATATGTGTCTAGGAAATTATCCATTTCATCTAGGTTTTCCAGTTTTTTGGAATGTACATTGTCAAAGCATTCCCTAATGATTTTATGGATTTCATTATAATCTGTTGTAATGTCCCTTTTTCCATCTCTAATTTTATTGAGTCATCTCTCTTTCTTTTGGTTAATTTGGCTAAGGATTTGTTGATGTTTTCTATCTTTTCAAAGAACCAACTCTTTGTTTTACGAATTTTTTTTATCTTTTTGTCTCCATTGCATTAATTTCTGCCCTGATGTTATCAGTTCTTTCTATCTACTCATTTTGGGTTTTGTTTGTTCTTGGTTTTCTAAGACCTTGATGTACATCATTAAGTTATTTGAGTTCTATTTTTTAATGTAGGAACTCATTAGATATAAGCTTCTCTCTTACAATCACTTTGCTATATCCCAAATGTTCTGGCAGGGTATATTTTCATTTTCATTTGATTTTAGGAATTTTTTCATTTCCTCCCTGATTTCTTCAAAGACCCACTGATCACTTAAGAGCATTTTGTTCAATCTCCATGTATTTGTATAGTTTCTTTACTCTTGCAGACAAAAAAATTGTTGGATCTTGTTTTTTATTCCATTCAGATAGCCTCTGTCTTTTAATTGCAGAGTTAAGCCCATTTATACAGAGTTATTGTTGAGAGGAGTTTGCTGATTCCTATAATTGTGTTGGGTGTTTTCCTGGTTGGTTCTCATATTATTTGTTCTTTTCTTTCTCTCTTAATTGTATTCTGGGTTTGTTGATTTTTTGAGTTAGATATAATTGATTCTTTCCTAGTTCTCATTAGTTCATATGTTTTCTCAGGAAATTTATTCTTTCCTGTACTCTCATGATTGAAACTTCCTCCTGTGTCTGTAAGATTCCATTAGGTATCTTCTGCAATGCAGGTTTGGTGGTCATGAATTGCTTTAGTGTATGCTTCTCTTGGAAAATCTTTATTTCTCCATCAATTTTAAACAATAACTTTGCTGGATATAGTAATCTTGGTTGGCAGTTATTTACTTCCAAGGCTTGAAATATATCATTCCATGCTTCTCTGTATTTAAGGGTTTGTGCTGTGAAGTCTGAAGTTATTTTGATGAGTTTGCCTTTGTAACTGTGTTGGTGTTTTTCTTTTGCAGCTTTTAAAGTTGTTTCTTTGCTCTGTAGCCTTGGCATTTAACTGTATTGTGTTATGGAGAGGGTCTTTTGTAGTCATGTCTGTCTGCTGTTGTAAATGCCTCTTCTGGTTGCATGTCCACTTCTTTCCCCAGATTTGGGACATTTTTTGCTATAATTTCATTGAATAGGCTTTCTATGCTTTTAGTTTTTAATCTCAGCTCTTTCTTTTACCCCCTTGGATATTTAGATTTGTCTCTTTATCATGTTTCAGAGTAGAAGTTGTGTTATGCTCCTTTATTGTTTTTTTCTTTACTGATATCTGAATGTAATATTTCCTCAACCTTGTCTTCCACCCCTGATATTCTTTCTTCTGCTTGATCTAGTCTACTAGTGATGATTTCTAAGGTGTTTTTTTATTTGATTTATTGAGTTCTTCATTTCCAAAATTTGTTTTTTTCCCCAAAATCTTAACTTCCTTGCTGAATTTCTCATACATTTTGCTTAGTCTTCTACATTGGTGACTTTCTTATCTAGGTCCTGAACTGATTTCTTCATTCATCTGCTTGTTTGTGTCCTCTTTGAAGTCACTGATCACTTTTCTAATTAGACTTTTGAATTCTTTGTCTGACATTTCAACTGTATTAGTATCTTTGGATTCAGTAGTTGAATTATGATCTTTTGGAGGAGACATGTTGCCTTGCTTTTTCATATTTCTTATGTTTCTGTTTTGTGATTTGTGCATCTGTTGGCATAGGGATGGATATCTCTTCCAGTTTTATTTAGGGATCTTCTTAGTGAACTTTCTCTTAAAAGCTTAATTTCTAGTACCACTCAGAGAGGTGAAGACAAACCACTATTAACAGATACAATACCCAACAAAAACAGATACAGAAATACACTTAAAATAAGTTAAAGCTAACTACTACACCACCAATGCCCATAGAAGAGAAAATGATGACAGTAATGTAAAGTAGCCTATGAAATTACAAATTATTTAGGGCAAAAGTAAAAATGGTAATTATCTGAAATAATAGGGGGGAAAGAGAAAGATGAGAAAGAATTATTAAGGTTTAAGTAAAAGAAAGAAGAAGAAATGAAAAGAATCTTAGGAAGAAAGAGAGAAAAGTACAAAAGCTAAAAAGTCCTGACTGCACTAAAAGAAAGCAATGTATAAACAAAACTAGATAAACATAAGAGGAAGAGATTTCTTTTAAACTAAACATGAAATATGGTAAACAGAAAAAGATATACACAGGTGGCAAAAATAAAGCTAGAAAAAGAAAACATAAAATTGTATTAGAAAAAAATATTTAAAACAAAAAAAGAAAGAGAGTATGTGAGACAGCACTGCGCCATGCACGCTTATAATCTCAGTGACTCAGAAGGCTGAGGCAAGAGGATCTCGAGCCTTAGGCCAGAGGCAGCTTGTGTAACTCAGCAAGACCCTGTCTCAAAATAAAAATAAGGGGCTGAAAGTACAGTACCATGGTAGAGCACCTGCCCAGTGCAAAGCCCTGGGTTCAATTCCCAGCACAGCAAAAAATAAAATAAAAGGACAAAGTACTGGAGTGTCTTATCTGACCTCAGCTCAGGGTTGCCTGAGTCTCCACAGTTGCCCTCAGGAGATGGGGTGGGATACTGTCTGCCTTGCCCAAGCCTCCTGCTGCCTGAACCTCTTAGCATGTTGTCATCCCACCTTCCCCTTCTCTGTAATAGGCTGCCACAGCTGTGTCCTATCCTGCAGTTGTGGCAGGTTAACTCCAGGCTCGCTGACCCATGATTATTCCTTATTTCCAGGTCTGGGAGTGGCTCCATCTCATACAATAGGTTCCCTCTCAAACGGGTGCCTGGTCACAGCCCTCTGAGATGAGAAGTGGGACAAAATGGACTTCTCTAACGCTGACCCCTAGTCAGGGACAGCCACTGTCTTAGTAGATTCAAGGGCTTCAAGACATGTGGGTTTGTTCTGTGGGACTTCAAAAGCCCTGCCAGAGCTGCCCAGCTTACCTTTTGGGTGAGGCCTCCAGTCCTCCTCTCTTACGAGGGAGCCACGGCTGGAAACATGCCCTGTTCACTTCCTCTTATTGTGTGGCCACCCTTCTGTTTTCTGTACTCTTAGACCATTATATAACTTCCTTTGTGATTTCTATGCTTTTTCCATCTTTCTGTCTTTGGAACAAAGTCTATTTTTTACTATCCTTTGTTTCACCACGTCCCATGGAGGCTGCCTCTAATCTGCCATCTTGCACAGGAAGAGTGGTATCATCAAATTTAGTGATGATTATTGGTTTGTGGGGTCACCCAAGAGCCCAAAACAAATTTTTTAGGGTATTTGTTTTAAAGGTTTAATCACATTACTGTATGAACTAATACACCTTTTTAAAAGTTACTAATATAACTTCTTGGGAGAAGGACCTGGCAATCCACTCCCAAGGCAATCCCGAAACAGTCAGCCATTGAAAACCCTGTGAGGGTCGACTATGAGTCGGATACTGACTCGATGGCACCTAACAACAACAATATAACATTTATTTCTGTAACAAAAATTATCAAAAAAATATTAAGAAGTTTTTTAAGGCACTTACCATATTCTAAACAGTTTTAAAAACTACAATAAAATCAAACTAAAATGGAGAACAACATCTTAAGCAAACAAACACAAGCTCAAAAAGAGAAATACCATATGTTCTCTACCATGTGGGCTGAATCTTACTTAAAGGGAGAAAAAATCCTATACATAAGCGGATATATAAAAAATGCACAATTAAATTTAGCAAAGAAGGGATAATATAAAGAGAAAAAGAGGGTGGGAACTAGCAGAGGGAAGCAAAGATTGTGTAAGGTGGGATGGGGAGGAGAATCAATGTGGAGGGATAAAGGAGGGGAGGATAATCTCAATATAAACAATGCAACTTCATGGGTACATTGGGAAAATAAGGGGATATAACCCCCCAAAAAAGCAAAAAACTAAAACATAGCAAATAATTCTTTTTCTTTTATAATTTAGAGATCCTAAAAATTATAAAATCAATTTTTATGAGACCATAAAATATAGAAAATCACATAAAAATATAGAAAATGACTTATAGAAGATAGGAACAATATATTTTAGTCTTTAGGTAAGTATTCATTAGTCTCTACAGTTACTACATACAAGATTTCTACTGGAATGAACCTTACAAATAAATTTTGAGGCTGGGTGTGGTGGTGCAGGCCTGTAATCCCAGCAACTCAGGAAGTAGAGGCAGGAGGACAGTAAATTTGAGGCCAGAAGCGGCCTGTATAACTCAGCGAGACCCTGACTCAAGATAAAAAATAAAAATGTGGCTGGAGGTGCAGCTTAGTGGTAGAGCACTTGCAAAGTATGTGTGAGGTCGTGGGTTCAGTCCCCCATTACTGCAACAAATTAATTAATTTTAAGCCGTGACAACATTTTTCGGTATATTTGTTGTCTTTTGGTCACACAAAAATGATACTAGAAAATAGTAATACTAGTAAAAAATGACCAATGTAATTGGCATTGTGGGGTCACATGCAAACTCTATGAATCACTCACCTGCCCTCAGGTAGGTGCTACATTGTTGCAGGTCTAAAACCCACCTCAAGTAGGGACTTATCAAGATTATACCTAGCAGCACATTTGTATGACAATGAGGAATTTTAAAAAGTAGTAAAATTTAATTTCTGTGGTCTTTTTTGACCCCACAGTAGCAGCTCACGGTTTAGCTAGGCACCTTGGTACACAGCTTTAATCCCAGCAATTTGAGGGCCTGAGGCAGGAGGATTGTGAATTCAAGGCCAGAGGGAGCCTGTGCAAATCAGCAAGACCCAGTCTCAAAATAAAAAATAAAAAGGGTGCTGGGAGTACAGCTCAGGAGCAGAGTACTTGCCTAGCATGTGTGAGGCTGTGGGTTCAACACCCCATACTTCAAAAAGAAAAACAAAATCCCCCAAACCCAAACAACAACATATTTTAAAAACCTTTATAACTTATTTTAAAAAGATAGCATATGTGCACTCAAAAACCTAGTGGGCTGAGGTCATTTAACATTGGGACAAGGATTCATATGCTACTAAATAAATCCTGAGGGTATCCCTTTTATCCTATAGAGAAAGAACTGATAAAATAAAAATATTTTAAATGATCAAGGAAAATTTAATTATCCTATTTAATTTAATTTAAAAATTTAATTTATCCTATACACTGATAGGATAAAACATTAAAAATTTTTTGAATCTTTAATGAGCAACCCTTTTCTTTTTCCTTTCTTTCTTTTTTCTTTTTTTTTTTTTTTTTTTTTTTTTTCCTGTTTGGGGGCTTTTATTTCATGGCGTTTGTTTTTCTTTTTTTTATCGATTCTATATTTTGCTTTTTTCCCTTTTTTTATTTTTTTTTTTTTTTTTTTTTTTCCCGGTACGGGGGTTTGAATCCAGGGACTGGTGCTTGCATGCTTTGCAAGTGCTGGACCACTGAGCTGCACCCTCAGCCCATTTTTTTTTCTTCTTCTACTTTTTGAGACATGGTCTCATTAAGTTATGCAGACTGCCTCTGGTCTCTAACTTGTGATCCTCCTGCCTCTGCCTCCTGAGTTGCTGGGATTACAGGCGTGTGCCAGTGTGCCTGGCTTTCTTTTTACTTTCTTTTCTATGTCTGCTACTACATGGAGTAAAAGATCCAGTTATTAGAAAATGTCATTAATGTGGGTCCTGGATAATCCCAGGTGAATAAGGGTACCATTAAAGGTTCATTCTCTCTTAGACGATTTGTTTGAATTTGACAACATCTATGTGAGTTAGTCAAAGCAGAAATCCCATCTAACATTTAGAATAGAGTGGCTCAGAGAGGGCATGTGTCTTGCTTGAGGCCACATGTCTTGGAAATGGAGTTACTTAGAGAAACAGGCCTTCTGATTGGCTCTTCCAGGCCCAGCCACCCTGTCTGGCCCAGATCCCCTTTCCTCTTGATCTGACCTCTTAGAAAAATCCCCAGTTGCTGCAAGTCAAAGTTGGACTTTACATACAGCCACCAACCAGGTCGAAGCCAATAGGCGGACATGAGAGAACAAGAAGATGCATGACCTCCAAGAAACTTATCAACTACACTTTAGTCTAGGAAGTGCATGCAGTGCTCTCAGTACTGGCTTACTGTGGGAGAAGACAGGAAAGTGTATGAGCAACTACAAGAAAGAATCTGGTAAACGCCTTGAAATAGACAAAAACAAACTGGCAGAGGCTGCTGCTAAGTTAGCATGCCTTACCTGGTAGGTGGTGAGGGAAATAGAGATGGTTCTATGACATTTGACTTTTCTAAGATATTTAACACTCAGAGTTAAAGGTTTCCAAAATGGACTTATATAGTAAATCAGCCTCCCTTTAGAAGAAAAAGCATCAACAACATTATTATCTCGGGTTCTTCATAATCTAATAATTTGGTTGTCCTTCAAAACAAAAAACAAACAAATAAGCCCAAAATCCAGACACCATTCAGCAGATAATCAAAACACCTGGAGCAGCTTTTAAACCTTACATTGATCTTTCTTTCTTTCTTGCAAGGACATGTAGATATTGGGCCTATGGATTTAAATAGCAGTAAATGCCACATCTTTGATTCAAGGAGATAGCTCCCTAGTGGAGGCAGGTGACTGCTATTTTCCATATCGATGCTCATGAATACTGATGTGGTGGAAGAGCCCATGGGCTCAACCCAGACCAAAATGTTGATAAACGTCCCCCTTTTGTGAAGAATCACACAGGAACCAGCTGACTACGTTCAGTAACTGGAATTTTTAAGTATAATCTTTTTCTTCCAAGGCAACTTTACTACTTTATTATGTTAAAATTCAGAAATTTTCACAAATATACAAGGCAATTAAATCTCACAAGGTAACAAGCTTTCAGGTTGTGCATCCTCTGGCTGGTATCTCCTCATTTGAATAATAATTGCTGCCATTCATTTTACAAGCATCCTATATCTTGTATGCCCCAAAGGGCAGTTTGCAGCAATGGGCAAATTACATGACTGGCTAAAAACACACATGACATTTAAACTAAATTAACAGGAAAACTAGTCAAGTCTGATATTTTTTGTCATGTGTCACCACCACTTAATAGAATTTACCTCATCACTTTTCCTCTCCACATTTCATATGAATGATATTTTAGAAACACAGTTTGCGTTTCTGGAAAAAAATAAAAAGAGTTTAAGCACCACACAAGAAGCAAATGCTATTTCAAACTACCAAAAAAAAAAAAAAAAACCTGCAATAGGAAGTAGAATAAAGAACCCAACGTTGCATAAAATCACCTTGTGCAATTATGGCGATGAAATGCATAAAGTTTCCCATGTGGAGAGGCAGCACTTTAAACAGATTCAAAATGAGAAAATTCAAGCCAATGTTTAACAAAGTGAGCTAATTAAACAAGACAAAGGTCTATGCAACTATCATTAAATTTAGTAGGTATGTAACCACTAATAAAAAATAACATCAGTAAGAATCTTCAGAACATTGTTAGTTGAAATGCGTATAGAAATAAGGACTCATCAGAAAGTCAATGGATAGGAAAATGTTTATAGTATTATGCAAGGAGAAATGACACAGACTAAGAAAGAGATGTAGTTTTATAATGAAAGACTCAGTTATGAAACATTTATTTATATTCCTAAATAAAGCATTTGGGTTATTGTCACTTAGGAGTCATTTACCACAGAGTAGAGGCCAAGTAACTATATCAAGTAGTACATTAAGACTGACCCAAGGAACCCTGCCCAAAGATGGAAATGGATGCAAACCACCACCACACAAGGAAGCTTCTAGCAAACACATTCTCTGCTCTAAGACGCTTTCTTAGAAAATCATTATTGGGAAGTCACTCCTTAGCAAAGATTCATTTGGGGCATGTAGGATGGAGGAGAGTATAAGGTTAGACGTGGAGGGTTAACTGTGTCCCTGGCAATACAAGAGGCCTTTGGTACACAATCTCAGTTGACTCCATCACAGTCTTATAAGGAGGCTATTATATTGCCCATCATACAAATGAAAAAACTGAGGCTCAGAGTATTTAAGATGATATGCCCCATGGCTAAAAAAATCCGCAAGAGCCAGTACTTGAATCCAGGTCTGACTTCAGAGACTATGTTCAAGTAGTATACACTGTCTCTGTGTGCTCAGAGTGCTGCTGCTGCTGCTGTTGGTGTTTGGAGGAGAACAGAAAATGAGATTCATTTTTGCATATTTGGAGTTTGAAGAAACTGTAGGGACATGCATTCAAATGCAGAACTACACACCAGCATCCCATCCTGGCACTACCTCAAATGAGTCATCTGACCTTGAACAAACCTTTCCAGGTGCTAGGTTTCTTTGTCATACAGATGAGCCCTGACGGCTAGGAACTGTGATGGACACTGAAGAACAGTTAAGTGCCCTTTGTGCAGACAAGTTGTTGTTGTTGTTAGGTGCCGTCGAGTCGGTATCCGACTCATAGCGACCCTCAGAGGGTTTTCAATGGCAGACTGTTTCGGGATTGCCTTGGGAGTGGATTGCCAGGCCCTTCTCCCATTTTTGCGGTGCTGGGAATCGAACTCAGGACCTCAGAGACTGCAGTGCAGCGCTCTACCAACTGAGCTAAATCCCAGCCCCGTGCAGACAAGAAACTACTCATAAAAGTAGACTATTGGCAAAATGTAATGAGTATTCATGACTATTTTCTGGCAAAGGAGAAGGGCATTAATGAAGTAAAGCAGGTAGAGAAGAATGGCCATTTTGCACCCCTCCTTACCTGCTTTCGCAGAGTCCAAGTCCTTCCCAACAGTTCTCCCTTCTGCCCTTGCTTCCTGTCACACTAAACACCTCTAAGAGACTTAAGGATTTACAGCAGTCAAAATCCAAGTTGCAATGAGCTTGACGCGAAAGCATTAATACAGAATAAAAGCAAGCCTAGAAGCCTTCTACTCAGAAGGCCTGTTTATAAATGCAGAACTACAGACCTTTAGGAGTTTAAATCAACCCTAAATGAAACTCCTGTAAAGGAAGAGGATGACTCACTTGGAGTCAAAAGACCAACATAGGCATCACAATGATAGTAATAATAATAATAATAATTTTAAAATAATCCTTATCATTACAGATTAAACTATGGTAGTTAACAGTAGAAGTGGTCAGACATATGGGGGATGCAATGGGAAATGTTTCAACCATTCCCTGCAATAGGTTTGAAAGGGCTTAGATCAATGATATGCTGCAGGAGCACGATCATGGGGTAGTTATAAATAGTATTTGATGATCAAGTGCAATTGTGCACACAAAGAGTAAGTCCAAATAATCATTGCCGGAAACTACTTCTCTATTTTTGATTACTCTTCAAATGATTAAATATGTGTAAGAGAAGGAAATCTTAAAAAGCTTTTAATGAACTGAAACAAAGAGGCAAATCCACCCTTTGAAATTAATCATGGCATTTATAAAAGAACCCCAAGCACTCTGAAATGAAAGGTAGAAAGCTGAGCTAAATTACATATTTGCATGGCTATCAAATTTTAATACTAAAAATTTCAAAGTGCCTTTGATGGCCGAAGGCCACATACCTATGAGACTCTGGAAGCCAATGGTGAGTTCTGCTGCCAGGTGGTTTACTCTCATTCTAAACAGTGCCAAGGACATGGGGCATTTTCACATCTAAATTTATATTAAAGAGCACAGCAATGAAAACCCTTCAAAACTTCACAGGGTCCTTGGCATATTGATAAGAACGGGAAAACACATAGTTGAATACAACTAAACGCTTCAAAAAAAAAAAGGTGAAGTATCTTGTTTTGTCCTCATTTCTAATAAAAGAGAAAAAGAGGCACATGGAAACATTTCATTTAAAAGACACAAGAAAGACGGAGCACCAACAATTGGTATCACTTGATTGGATGAAAACTTGGCAAAGGGAGAGAGCTAACATAGTTCTCTTTCTCAAATTTCTGTAGTATTTTCTCCCTGTACCTTCCAGGCATGCTACCCAACTAAGCTATGAATTCTCCCAGGTCTGGAGGAGCCCCTTGTGTTGGGGCCTCACATACTGGACAGGTGCTTAACTGATGACACAGATATGGAATAGGAAACATATCAGTACCATTCCTTTTCCTTCAAATCAGGGATCTACAAATTAGGCACTTCAAACACCTGCACTATAACCACCATGCTCAGGGAAAAATAGACTCAAATTATAAAGCAAGAGAAATGAATTGAAACATAATTTTGGGGAAATGGCTTATTAGTAAATGGACAAAAAATGGCAAGTGGATATGAGTTACTTTCCCTAATAACTGCTAAAAAAGAAACATTTTCCAAAAAAAAAGAAAGAAGGAAAGAAAGAAGGAAAGAAAGAAAAGAAAAGAAAAAGAAAAAGAGAAGGAGATAAAAGAAAAGAAATAAGCTGGGCATCGTGGCACATACTTGTAATCTCAGCAACTTGGGAGGATGAGGCTGGAGGATCACAAGTTTAAGGCTAGAGGCAGCCTGTACAATTTAGTAAGACTTTCTCAAAATAAAAAATAAAAAAGGGGCTAGGGATGCAACTCTATGGTAGAGTATTTGCCTAGCATGCTTGAGGCCCTGGGTTCAACACCCTAGTACTAAAAAAAAAAGTTATTAATGGATTATAAAACAAAAAAACAGACATCCATATGTTGGGAGAGACAATGCTTTTTATCTTATCTTTTTTTCAAGAATTCAGCCTCCCAAAGAGGTAAAAACCTAGTTTTGTTGTATTTAAAATTATACTGATTAAGATTTAAAAGCTAAAATTAAAACCATAAGCATCCAGGAGGCTGATGGGTCCTAATCCATCCAAAAGCCAACTTAATGGGCAACTGTAGTTTACAGCAAACATAAGTAAGTTGCACCAATACAGTAAGAGTAGTGGAATGACTGACATGCAGAACATGCACAGTATATATTTAATAAATGATTATATAAGTATACTCAGACTTTTCATGCTACTTTTCCTCCTTTATTATTAAACCTGGCTGCTAACTCTTACAAGTTTTCTATAAATACCCTGTAAAGAGAAGAAAGATGACTGTCATTAAAAACAATTTATAGGACAACTATAGTTGACAACAATTAACTGAATATTTCAAAATAGCTAAGAGAGAAGATTTTGAATGTTCCCAACACAAGGAAATGACATATCTAAGGTAACAGATATGCCAAGTACTTTGATCTGATCATTACACATTGTTATGTTCTTGTTAGATGCTGTCAAGGTGGTGTCTGACTCATAACTCTACGTACAACAGACAAAACAGTATTGTCAGTGCTTCTCTGCTTTTAATAGGGTTTTCAATGGTGGACTGATTTTTAGGAGTGGGTTGCCGGGTCCTTCTTCCAAACCTACAGCACCTGGTGTTCCCAGATGGTCTCCCATTCAAGTACTAACCAGGCCTGACCCTGCGTAGCTTTGAGATCTGACAGGATAGGATGCTACAGTGCTATGGCTGTAGGCTACACATTGTATACATACACTGAAATACCACACTAAGCTGGGCACAGTGGCGCACACCGGTAACCCCAGCAACTCAGGAGGCTGAAGCAGAAGGATCATGAGTTTGAGGCTAGAGGCAGCTTATGTAATTTAGGGAGACCTTGTCTCAAAATTTAAAAAATGGGGAGGGGGATCATGGGGTGCTGGAAATGTGAGTCAGTGGTGGAACACTTGCCTGGTATGTTCAAGGCTCTGGGTTCAATCCCCCAGTACTACAAAACAAAAAACAAAAAACAAAACAAAAACAAAACAAAAAACAAAAAACTCAATGAAACAAAAACCAACACTGTATCCAATAAGTATGTGTAAGTACTATGTATCATTTTCAAAAATTCTGTTAATTTTTTAAAAAACTTTTACTTTACAACTTATGATTCCTATTTAATATATCATGAAGGTGACAGCACTGGGATTGCTCCAGTGAATTCTAAGGACATATTTTCTTTATAATTTAAAATTATAAACCATATAGAGTATCTTAACAACATATGGCCAAGTTTATATAATCATCTGAGGAGAATATTCAGTTTCATAAAAAATGCAAATTTAATAGTAGTGCATTAATTCACGCCAACTCTACTCTGAAGACAATCACCAGGGACCTCTCACATGAAATAAATATGCATACATCTATTTAACTTTTATTACTGGCTCACTAAGTAAATATCACACTATAGACCCCTTAGGTATTCATCATTCAGGCAAATGGCAAATGTAAAAAGCAGGCTGGTAGTGTCAAGTCATGAACAAATTAATCGATAACTGTTCCCTGGTTTTAGCCTACATTTCCAATGGGGGCAAAGATGTGCAACATCTGGAGAGCAAACTTAATCTGCTGCCAAGATGCAAGCTGCTTGCTGCAGAGGATCCACATTTACCTTGACTCGAAGAAAAGCTCTCAGGAAAACCACCAGTCACCTTGTGTCTTCTCAGGCTTTCTTTCATAAGCACTAAAACAGATCTGCCCTTTGGTATTACTCCTTAGACACCACAAGACCTGAGACCCCGAGGACCACACTGGCAGATGCCACTCTTTTGCCCCCCACTGTGTTTAACATTAAGGCAGTACCCAAAAAATTGAAGCACTACTTAATGGGAAACAAATGCCTCAGTTTTCCAAGCTCTGATTTTTACTGCTCAAGATTTTTAGCATTTTCTATGGACCACATATGTTCACAAGCAGCTAATCTCCCCACAAGTGGCCAAGAATAGAATCAGTTTTTGCAAAAAACATTTCTTTTGCTTTAAGCGTGAGTCCTGTTTGACACCACATTCACGGTACCACACTCTGAGAATTTCATCTTTTGTACATTAATTTCATGATAAGCACCACTCCTGTCTCTCTCAAGGCACAGACAGCCAATACCTCATACAATATCTTGAATCACTTACCCATCTTGTAAGTTAAGAGACAGTGAAAATGAAATGAATAAAAGGAAGTTTAGTCACCAGAATACAGTTAAGCTTCAGGACTGCTTCCTCAATTTATACCACATGATAGAAACCACTGCATACACAGTGTCAGCAATGATAGTAACACAGCTCAAAAAGTACTGCCTCTTTTATTCTCTTATTCACACCACCACCACCAACAAAAAAATAGTAGCAAATGACTCTACCTAAGCCATATAAATAATACCATTAATTATAATTGAATCAATTATAATTGAAGGCAACCTCACATTGTAACAGATCAAAGATCCTTCATCCTATCAGCAAGAAGGAAAAGAAAAAGACTCCTTCTTACCTCTTTCTCATGACTGTGACTTGGTCTATGGGGAAAACATGACTGTTGTCAAATGTGGAAGTTAACATTGGTACACACACCCATCCCTGCTGGAAGCCAGTCCTGCTGGGTTTTAAATGAGCCTGCACTGTATTTACCCTCTTACCCTCCTTCCTTACTTTCTAGGTGGAAGATTTAATTAATACTTTATCCAGAACTGATCCACACAAGAAATAGCTTTATTTAAAAAATTTAAAAATTTAAAAATAAAAAATTTTAAAAATCATAACAAATCTGTTCTTCCTGTGAAGGGCCATTTTCTTACTGCCTTTTCTTTTTTTTCCCATAGACAGCTCACTCCCTCCTTTCTAACTCAATGGTATATATGGATTCAATGAAATGACACACACATAAAAAAGAATCAAGAAACCAGCTGGGAAAGAGCCTTTTATACCTGTACCTATGATGCTCAGTGTACAACTTAATTCCAGAACACAACTGAAGTAGGCCTTATCTGCTCTGTTATGTCACGCCCATTGCATTCTTTTTACCAGGTTAAGGCCAGGTTGCTAGAAACAAGTTGTGACACATGTGGTTTATACCCTTGCAGTACCCCAGCAGAAACCACACCCCACTTCCCACAGACTGAACTATTTCCCAGACCTTACCCTGCCCAAGAGGTTGTCCTGAAGCAGTGTCTGCTGCAGAGCGGGGGCCACCTCCTCCAAGCTAAGCATGTGGCAGAGGTCGGTGAGCTCCTCCTGTCCCAGCGACCCAGTTCCCGTTGTGTCAAAACTGTCAAACAGCTCCTTGAGTCGGGCCTCATGCTGGTCCTGCTCCACCTCATCCATCCCATAGCCCACAGCACCCACCTGTGCAGGACAGAGACAAGGACAGGTTGAGGCAGGTCACCTTCTGGCATGCTCTCTCCCCGAGTCCCAGCAGCTGCTAGGGAATGCTATGTACGTAAAACACATCCCACAGCAAGACCGGGGGACCCAGCCCTGGCCAGTGGAGCTGCCATATATATACTCACACCAAGGGTGCACCCAGGAGGTCCAGTCACCAGGGGGGTGACTTTACCAAAAGAAGGGCTCATATACACAGGGACACTCTGCTCTCCTGCCTGGACCTGGGCCAATGGCCAGTCTGTCAAATTCAAGCCTGAGGGTGGTTCTCTCCTGATCATCCTATTTGGCTAGGTCAAAAGAGCTATCTTAGTGCCAACTGCCTGTACGGCCATGACCTCCACACAAGTGAGCAAGCTCCAGACAACCTGCCCAGATCCTGTGATCTACGGAGTGGCCACACTGATTAGTCCACTTCCTTTGGCCTAGATGCCCCTCATAACAGATACAAGGGAGGCTGTGGGCAAGAGGCACCAGCTGAGCACATCTGTTACAAAATCACCTTCCTGTTTACAGGAGACCAGATGCCTTTTACACTAGTTCTTCACAAAGCAACTCAATTAGCTTCATTGGTACAATTACATGGGATGTGTCAAGAAGAGTATTCCCTGAAGTTCGCTGTAGCCCCAGAGAGCTTTAAGTAATGTTTAGTTGCCTAGAGAAAGGAGAAAACACCACTCCAACCTTTCCCACAGAAAAGCTTGAAGGTACCACAGACTGCCTTGTGTGAATTACACAGCATGTCAGGGAACCTCCACATCCCAAGCAGTAGACCATTTATACCTGGTCGACCTGCCTTCCATCTCTCTGACTCCCTTCAACTCCAGGCTTTCCATTGTGCTGCTTTTTCAAGGATTAGTATAAACTTGGAGTCATCAACATCTCTGAGTCATTTTTTGCTAAAAATATACATCATACAGTTCAGGTACCTGACACTGTAAGAATAGGACTTTTCTTTTTCCTTGCAAAATAATTGATTTTTAATGCATTGGATCTTCCGATTCAAGCTTGAAACTTGCACATGTGAAGGAACCTATGCCATGAAGCAATGAATACCAAACACAATGCACACCCTTGAGACGATGACCTCAACCATTGATAACAAGGCTCTCAATACCTCCCAACTATAAAAGACAGGGGCTGGGGGTGCAGTGGTAGGGTGGTAGGGTGGTATGCTTAGCCTGTGCAAGGCTCTGGGTTTGATCCCCAGCACCACCACCCCCATGAACAACAAAAGTAAAACCAAGCCCAATCTGTTCCAAAGAGTAGATCATTATAACATAAGAAACCTGTGAGTTAAGATGCTGGACACAGCCAGAACAGAAAAAAAGCTTGCTGTAACAAATCAGTGCTGGTCTAGGCTGTGTTTGCTTTCTTCTCATAGACAGTTGTTCAAAATATGACAAGCCAAAACAGAGCTAGGACCTTAACAAAAGTAAGCGGATTCAGAAGTTGAGTCTGCACAGCTCTGCCATGCAGCTCAATGTTCACGAGGACCACTGTCATCAAAGCAACCAGGCATAGTTTGGGTTCAGGCTGCTGGTCTTGGGCAGGTGCCTCCCATTAGCAGCTTTTCCCACCACTAAGGTGCTGTTAGCTCTGGCTGCCTTCCCAGGGTTGGTCTATTGGGTTAACTAATCAGTATGTAAATGTTTTCAAAATAAGCTGAGAGTGCTATATAAACATCAAAGCATCAGAAAAGAAACACCAAGGTGTTATGCAAAGCCACAAGGCAGGAATGTAGACAAGGCCAGGGCTTGGCTAATGAGATTTACCTAAGGTCTGCCAGTTAATTGTCAACTAAGATCTGCTGAGAATCCCCAAGGTGCTCAGGGATTTTCAGTGTTGCCATAGCTCTCAGGCTCACTCAGTTTTTCAGTCCCCTGGGCTGTAATCTGACTAACTTCAGAAAAGCTAGACTATTCTACCCTTTGCTTGATTTTGCATAGGTGTTTAAAAACTCAAAAGTGAAAGAATCCTAACACTTCTCCTTTTCAAAATTATTTTAAGGGGCAGCAATTTGTCCACTAAGTCAATTAGATACAGGAATAAAACTCACAACATATTGAAAAGTCCTGATCTTACCTACTGCTTTCACTCTGATAAACCATCATGGCTGCTTTTGGGAGATCACTGGATTTCACCAAATCAAGCTTCTTTCATTTTCTAGTATCTTTCCTTTCCTATCCCTTGACTTCATCTCCCTCTTTCTCAAGACACCATGCTTTTGACTAAGGGTAGTAGTATTGGGTGGCACCCTGTGGAACAAATTCTCACACTGAAACATCCAGGAGATGTTACACATGGTGATAAGTTGTCAGTACTCATCTGGCACAGAATGCATTTCTGTTGGTTAATATTATTCTCCAAATGTTCATCAGTAATTTTTTTCATGCATGAGAATTTTTTTTTTCTTTCCACTTAGCAGAAATTTCTTTATGGGTAAGGCCTACACCCATTTCTTTTATATTTTATTCCAAATAAATACTATAGTTTATTTTCCACACCAGAGACTCAGTAAATATGGACTGACTTACTGTATGGATATTCTTGGAGAGGAAACTGCCCCTGAATGGGAAGTACAGAAATGAGCATAGGACATTTTAAAAAATACTTATTCCTTCCATATACATACCTCCACTTCCCCTGTACAGTCCTTTTTCAAAGGTATTTTTAGTGTTAGACATAACTAAGCAGAAGTAGAGAGTCAATGGTGACTAGCAAACTATGCTACATAGAGCAATCTGAAGTTTAATTCAGTGGGTCAGTAATTAAATCAATGGATTTACACACTAAGGCTGTAGTTTTCTGTTACGGGATGAAATTGTGGAGGAGAATGTGTACTAAAACACTTTCCCAAGCCCCCTCATTTATACAATGAGGAAAACAACATCCACCTGGAAGGGTTGTTCTAAGGATTAAACATGGCAAACAAGTTAGAGTTGCTAATCCCAGAGGAAGTTGATACGAGAGAATTGAAAAATAACTAACAAAATATCTAAGGCTTACAAAAGAGGCTTAAATTTAGGGGAGTAACTTAAGTCAACCAGCCATTAATCTACCTTCAAAGAAGCAAAACATGAGAGGTGGAAGGCCATAGAACAGAGGGTAAGACTGGATGATGAATGTCTTGTGTATGTTGTTGTTGTTAGGTGCCATCGAGTCATGTCCGACTCATAGCGACCCTCATAGGGTTTTCAATGGCTGTTTTTTTCAGGATTGCCTCCGGAGTGGACTGCCACATCCTTCTCCCATTTTGGGGGTGCTGGGAATCGAACTTGGGACCTCAGAGACTGCAGAGCGGTGCTCTTCCAACTGAGCTAAATCCCAGCCTGTCTTATGTATATAAACACTATATTACTAAATGCTAATGGAAACAGGTAATGTTCAGTGCTTCCTTCATCTTTAAAGGCAGATTATTACAAATTTAATGTCAAATAAAAGAAATGTAGTCGGGAATTCAGAAGAAATTATTTACTTCTGAGAATGAACTACAAGTCTGGCCTGTGCTAAGTACTTTATGTATATCATCTCATTTAATGCTCCCAATTCCTGGGAGTAAATAGTATCATATCTCCATTTAAAATACAGAAATTGAGGCTTGGCTAAATTAGGCAACTTGTCCAAGGGTACAGCACTAATGTAGAGGTGGAGGTGAGATTTGAACTTTAGTGTGACTTTTAAGTTATATTCTCTCTCGGTCCTATGCATGTACACAGAGTACATGAATGGGGCCACTGAAATGACATCACTGGCAAACTTATCTCCACTTTTACAGTTCAGCAGGCTAAATAGTACTGAGTACCAGAAGTCACCATGTACACTCCCTGGCCGCCTACTTCTCCAAATTGGAATGGGGACAGGTGGGAGTCCTTCCCCCCTGCTTCCCTTGATCCATGATTGCATGACTACAGCCAACAAGTCCCTAGGGATACACAGAATAGGCACTCGCTTTGTTCCAAAGCAGTGTTGGGATTTGGGGCATGGAAGAAATAAATTTTTATGTAAAATGATCATGAAGAGTCCCATATCTCCAGTAATGGACACAGCCCAGGAATTGATAATTGTTAAATTACTTCCCCCAAATAAATACTTAAATATGTCTAATCTGTGCAATCCAATGCTTTCCAGAGTTAAAGCTTAACTGGCACTCATTACAAGCAGGAATCTTACTTGGAGATTTAAAAATTGGGTTTTCAGTGACACATCTTTCTGCAAATTGCAAAGAACAATTCTAGTTTTACAAAGACTGCCATAAACCTGGGCCTTTCCTCCCCAGTGACCTTCCCAGTCAAATGGCCAGAAGCCTTTATGGCTTCTTTGGAATAAAAGGGCCAGTGTGGGCAATATTTTGGAGTTCTAACCAGGGGTAGTTAAATAAGAGGCAGATGCAAAGAGCCATTAATCAAAACATTTATTGCCCAGTATCCACCCATAATGACAATTATTCAGAGCATTTTCCTTCCAAATAACTAAAATTGCAGTGGCCAAAATGCTGCAGACTCTGACAGGGATACCCATTATAGATCTATGTTGTGTTCTACTCAGCAACCCCAGCTGATGAAATCACAGTGCCAATTGGGACTGCAAAAGAAATAGGTGGAGGTGTGGCTGGAATAATAAAGTTCCCAACATAAGGCCAGTATGAAGTGGATATGTGAACTTATGAACTTTCCAGCATCCAGGGTATAGAAAGGAGCATGTAAGAATGGTACCCCAGCCAAAGTGGGCGTCTGTTCTGGGATAGAGGGAGTGAAAAGGGGACAAAGTCTAGCAAATGAAAACAAAATAATAAATAAGCACAATGCCAGAGTCCCTAACCCCAGCCTTCTATTTTCTTTCCAGATGGTCCAGCAGCTGAACAGCTCTGCAGAATGTCTGGATGCCCCGCTCGGCTCAGCCTCTTTCCTTTTGAGGGCTTCATAATAGATGCTTTTGGACCTGTGCTCAGACATAGCTGTTGGGGGTCCACAGACCAGGCAGTGACCACCAAGTGACTAATTTAGCTACTTTGGGACTGAAGTGATGAACACACACAAACCCCGCTTGGAAAGGCTTTTCATTTATGTTTTTAGCTCTCACTGTTTGGCAAGCCGGAGCCTAATAATGCCCACGATCAAATTACAGTGTTTCTTTTTCTTCTCTCTTTGTTGCGAACATTTTAATCTGCTGCAAAGATTTCCAGGCTTACCATCTTGGACTAATTTCAGTATAAAAGGAAATAGTGATGAGAATAAACTCAAGTTTAGCAAAAGCACAACAGAAAAGGCAATTGCCTCCATTTATGTGATTACATAGAACCCTTCTGCCTGCTGCTCAGCATCAAATTGATGCCTGTCAGATGGCCTTCTCTCTGCTCAAATAGCAGCTCCCCTCTAGCTGGATACCAAAAGCAACACATATCACCATGAATACAATTGGATATAAAAATATAACATAAAAGCTTAAATGCTACTGCATAAGAAAAAAAGTCACATTTAAATAAATTTGGGGGAAAAAAATCTTTGCTAACTATACCATAAAATTTAATTGAATTAGGGGTATTCCACTAGCATTTATTCCAAACATAAACAAGCTTTAGTGTTTTATTGTCCTGAACGTTGCTAAAAACCCAGCTTTTGTTAAAAGTAATAGCAGGTGGATTACCCAATCAAGCAGTTAACTCTACAGAGTGGCTGGAGGAAAAAACACTAGCTTAGAACAACTTAGGTCCAATAACCTATGATCAATTACTAAGTAAAATTATGAGAGCAGGAAACAGAGCTGCATGTTTGTAGGTTTTTCTAAAAGAGAATGCTTATAACAACTTTCACTTCCTGAGCCATACTTACTCAAATTAATTTAGGGTGAATGAAGCTATGAGTACATTTCCTTGGGGTGTAAGTTAAAAGTTTCTATTCTTTCTTCTATAAACAATATTTTACCAACTTTGTGTTTTAGGTGAGCATTAGAATATAGATGCTTTGTAATTTTTTTCCACACAAAAGCCTGAATAAGTGTCTAATTGCTGATTCAAATTGCAATAAAAAAGCACACTAATTTCTAACAAAGTTGCTCACTTGCATAATTCCATAATCTTTTAAAAATTCTATTTTATTATCTTTAAATAGCATGAAAATATCTTTCTGTAAGATTCAGTGAGCCTCTCTACAAGCCCCAGCTCAACAGATGCAAGATCAATAGCCAGAATTCAAACCGCATTATTTATTGGCTTACAAATGAATTGGTAACTATAAAAACAAGTCTTCTGAAAAGGCTTTGGGCTGTCTGAATCCCTCTAATATCCTCCAGATAAACTTGCTACCCGTTTATCAACATAAGACTGATAAAATGTATTTTCATTATCAACATAAAATGGAAGCATCAAGATTGGTGAATTTAAGTTTAGAAAGTCATTTGCTGTGACATTTAAAACAATTTATTTGGACAACATTTGACTCTCATGATAAGAACATTGCCTATTAAATTAAGATTGGCTGTTCAAAATTCATTGGAGCCCCATTCTCCCTTGGTATGAGTTAACACCTTTTGATAGGAAGGGTCACTACGTATCTAAAATGAGAAAGGGAGTAAGAAAAAACAAATCCATGCCATTCTGAGGAAGTGCCTATTAAAATGACTGATCCTTGACATTTTAACGCAAAGACCATGCATTTGATGGCTTTCTCTCTGTTGCCCCGGTAAAAGTCTTTCCCTGCATTGGCAATGTCTTTGCTATGTCCAACCTACTTGTGTTATCTACACTGCAGTTCAGAATGTTTCCCTCTAAACAAGCACCAGAGAACAGGTAAAAATCTGCAAACAACGGCCCCCACCCCAGGACTTTTTATCGCCTTTGTAAGAATATTGACAACAGCTGAAGAGACCACATAAACGCATTTTTCAGCCAGTCTGCAATGTTACTCTTAAACAGTCTGGAATTTCACAGCTACTTTCAACTCCAGAGCAACATATCCCAATATTCCAAAACAGCCACCAATATAATATCCTCACCACTAAAGACACAAGATAAAACTACAATGACAGTACAAATGCATTTCATTATAGATTGTCAAGCCTCAGAAGGCATGCAAAGAGATATAAATTTATATTACCTTATCTAAGGGAACCTACTAGAGAAATCTTCCTTGGCCCCAGGAGTCTAGCTCATGTACCATGATAAACTTTATCAGAATTTGCATCCTTTAAAGCTATCATGCCAGTCACAAAAGACAACTAGGCAATACGTTTTAATAAATTCAGGACTGAGTCCTATGGAAAGCCTGTCTCAGTGATTCCTCAACACCAGGAGATCTGTCAAAGTTAAGCAAACAGTAGATCTCATAATAACTAAGTTGTCTAGAAATATGATGTATGGTAGGGCAATATTGCAGCTCCCATTGTATTTGCACGTTCACCCTGGTTTGTCAGCGCTGAAGCTAGGCAAATCGCCCCTTTCCGTCTATCTATTTCAATTTCACAGAAAGCGCTCTCAGCAGAGACTTTCCATCAGCTTTGTTCTAGTAGCTGCAGGAGCCCAGACCTGGAGCCCCGGAAGCCTCCCCCTCTGATACTCCTTATTCCCATTCCACACTCGTAATTCTGCTGCTCTGGCTATCAGAGCTTTTAGGCAATGATCAAGTTTCATTGTTTTTCCCCTTTTCTAGTAGTTGCACAGGCAAAGTCTCCACATACATTGATCCCACACACCTAACATCTCCACTTTAAGGACCACAAATAACTCCGCACTAGTCAGCGCAAGGCGGACACCTAGGGGTTCCCACGTAAGTTTTTCAGCTTCTCAATCACAGGGCTGCGGGGGTGGCACAAACCAACAAAACGACTTTCTCTGCTCCTTCTGGGACTCGAGTCCGCTCCCGGACCAACATACAGTAGCAGCTTTCAACTCTGACCCAGAGCTGGGGCCACGGGGGTGGCGGGGGTATCCATACTGCTGCCGCTGCAGGGCAGGGAGGCGGAGTGGCCAGAGCGCCGACCAGCCGCCCGGGTCCCTGGCAACCGGCGACGCGTCCCCGACCCACCTGCCCACGGCCACCACCAGAAACCTCGGCCACCGCATTGTGCACCAGGCAGCACGTCCTCCGGCCGCCGCCTCGCCTACCTTCTGTCGGCCTCTCCGGAGCGCCCGCACAGCCGGCCGCCTGCCTCCAGCGCTCTGCAAAGCGAAGGAGGGCGCTTTGTTAGGGCTCGGGACGCGGGGCCGCACTTCTCAGCCGGCGCCGCGGTTCCGGGCGGGCGTCCTTCAAAAGAACACGCATGGGGACCCGCGCGGGCGTCATTTCCATATGTAAGGGGCCAGCGCTCACAAAAGCGCGGCGCTCGGGGCCACGGGCCGCCGCGCGCATCCTCAGCCCCGTTGGCCCGCCCCGCTCCCCCCGCCCCTGCGGCCGCCCCTCCTCGCTAGCCCCGCGGGTCCGGCCCGGCTCCCGCCCGCCAGCGATCGCGCCGCCCCGGCCCAGGAGGGGAGCCCCGCGGGGCTCAGGGCTGGGTCCGCCCGGGGCGCTAAGGGCCTAGCCGACGGCGCGTGGGCAGCGAGAGGCCTCCGCGCACCCCCAGGCCGCGGATCCCGGGTCCCCGAGGTTGGGCTCCTCGCTTACCGCGTCCCGGGGCTCAGGCGCCCGGCGCCGCAGCGGGGAGCATGGCCGCGGGCGCCTCGGGGCTCGGCGGGGGCGTCAGCGCCACGGCCGCGCCCTGCGCGCTCAGCTCCCGGCTCAGCCGCCACCACCCGGAGCTTTGGACGCCGGGGAGGAAGAGCGGGGCCCGCGCGGGGAGGAGGAGTCAGGACGACGCCAGCCCGGGCGCGGCTCCTCCTCCGCGGCCCGCCGGGCTCCAGCTGCCGAGGGAGGAGCGGGCGGCGCCTCCTGAGCGCTCGCAGATGCGCGACCCCCTCGGAGATTTGAACTTGGGGATGCCGCGGCTCCTGGTGCAAGTGGAAGGGGGCTGCATCCGAAGGTCGCCTTCGGGCGGGACCTGGCGCCCCTACCCCTCAGCCGCCTGCCTGTCTCCCACTCTTTTCTTTCAAATGCTCCCGCACGCACCCCGCGCCCCAGACACCCGGTTAACAACCTCTCTGAGGAGGAAAAAACCCCGCTTCTAGCCTGCGGGATCTTAGCGTAGGCATCCAGGTGCCTCTTTTGATGTTGGTGATAAGAACCTGGGAAGAAAGAACAGCAGCACAGGGGAGTGGAAAGGGACAGAAAGCCTGGGTTTCCTAGCCCTGCGGAGCGCATTGACGATCGTGGGCAAAGGGCCCCAGCAGGTGGAAGGACCTGAACTTGAGTCTGCACCCTGTGAAGCTCCCACCATGCACGCCTAGATGGCATCTGCACCTGCCCACGACGTCGTCATAGATTGCTGCTCCCTGTACAGCGTCTGAGGGTCCATCCAGTCGTCTGTCACGGCCCATATGGAAACTCCTTGGAACTGGTGGTCCTCAGGCCAAGGTTTGCTGGGTATTTACCGGCCTCCTCCCATATCTCCTTCACAGGCTACCCCAAAGTCTTTGTTTTCTCTCTCCATCCCTACACTTCTCATTACATTGCAAACAGGATCCCAAGTCCTGGCTAGAAGGGGAGGCAGCTGTGGGCTGAGGCAACCCCCATCCGTGGTTGCTCTTTGAGCTACAGGGTTAAATGTGTTACCCTAGACGAAGGATCTGCCTGATTTATTACCACCCACAAGTCTGATTATTTCAGCAAGAAAACTGGAGAAAACGCCCTGACTACTGAAAGAACAAGCAGTAGACAGGAAGGAAACTACCTTATATTGAAGATCCAGTGTGCTGCAAATGCAACAGAAATTACATTACCTAATTCTCATACCAACCACCATTAGGAGGCAGACATTACAGCATTTGCAAATGAGGTAACTGGATCTCCCCAAAGTCAAAGAGCTTGCTGTGGATCACACAGAAAGTATTTAGCCGACGTGGGATTCACAAGCAGAACACGTGGCAAAATCGCGTAGAACTGAATGTATGCACGGATTACAGCATGGTAACACTGAAGTTTTAATAAGGCCCTCAGATTGTATTAATGCCGATTTCCTGGTTGTGATATTGTATTATGGTTATGCAAAATGTTACCACTGAGAAAAACTGGGTGAAGCAGTTAGGGAATCTCTCTATATTATTTATTCCTTACAATTTTATTTTTCAGTACTGGGGGTTGAACCCAGGGTCTAACACTTGCATGCTTTGCAAGTGCTGTACCACTGAGCTACCAACCCCCAGCCCATTCTTTCAGTGTTTTGAGACAGGGTCTCGATAAATTACACAGACTGCTTCTGGCCTTGAACTTGCAATCCTCCTGCCTCCACCTCCCAAGCCGCTGGGATTACAGGCATGGGCCATGGCGCCCAGCTCATTATTCCTTACAATTTATGTGAATCTGCAGTTATCTCAGGTTTTTTTTTAATAGCAGTTATTTTAAAACCCAGACTTGTGGTATACCTGGGGAATAAAAAAGATGAGTGGTTCATGCTTGCTCCTTTTTCTCTTTTTTGCTCTTGGATAAGCACACACACACTGTATGCTGTAAGCATGATTGTTCAGTTATACAACAGTACCTTCCACATCATTCATTAACCTTCTATAAAAATACTTGCACTGGTATCATAAATAAGAGATTAATGGTCACTGGACACTCAAATACCCAACAGTCTTACAAGGTAAGGATAAAGAGGTGGCTCTATATTTGGCCTAATCACTGATGTGGTGGCTGGATCCTACTGGTTATCTCTCCAAGCATCCCCTTTTAACCTTCAAGAATCTTTTAAGGATAAGATAGCTCATTAGTTTAAAGCAGTGATCCTTGGGATCCAGGGATGTTGAAAGTGGCATTTGCTCCCTGTGAAGGAAGATCAAAATTGATGGAGGTTGTGTAATTAGAAAAACACAAGGCATGAGAGAAGTGAGTAGGGTGAAGTAATTGTGGAGACTTGGAGCTGGGATCACCTCCAGCCTTGCTACAGAGGAGGGAAAAGCTTGCAGCTTGGCTGATGTGTGGCATGAGTTGGTGAGAGCAAGCCTCCAAAGGCAGGTCCCTTCTTTAACACAAGCTTACAATTTAGGTTGCACAGGATGGAGAGTTAGTCTTAGTCCAGACTAGAGTCCCTGGAAAAAAGAACAGACTTTCCTTAGAACCCCTCACTTGAACTTTTCTCTATTAAACAAAGCAAAACAAAACAAATACCAGCAGAAATACTAATCAAACTTCAATTCTACATCATATGTAATATAAGGAAAAAATCTAATGTGTTTGCCCACTGATAACACCCTTTAAAAACCAATTTCACTCTTATTTGTTGTACTTCTAACTTTAACTGTCATCTTTACAGTCTTGTTAAGGGACCCCAGATCTTTGGAGTATTTGCACATGACATTTTTTAGTGGTTTCCTGATATGTTTCACAGTATTGGACTGGGTACTTAGATGGTTAAATCTCTTAAAAAATTAGAGAGTAATCCAGGGAAGAGAATGTACTTCTTGTTTCTTCCTGAAGTAGCTTTGTAATTATCAGCATCAGGACAACAGAAATGAATTGGGTAGGGGAGGGAGGGAGAAAGAGGAGAGAAAGAAGAGAGAGAATATAAGTTTCTAAATTTAGGCTTTGTGAATTTCCTGGGATCTGAAGAGGTTTCTTGTTTTCACTGTCGTTTGGGGTGTTGTGCGGTGCCGCCCTGCCGCTGGAATCACTATGGCTGTGAGTAGGAACCAGTCGCTGAAGACCCACTGTCTGGTTAGGGTGAGCTGAGTGCCAGAGAACTGCATTACCCAGAAAGGAAACATATGCCCACAGCTACTCTGAGAAGTCTTGAGAAAGGCAGGCTCAGAGATTTATGCCCACAACGGCTCCTTGCTTCTTTCCAGTGATGACGCCAACTCCAAGTGCTCAGCTCAACACAGCTCTTTATTGCCTCATCTGTCCTGATTGATGGAATGGACCCTGAATACTCCGTGCACCATCCTTATATTTCCTAGCATGGCCAATAAGAGACTGCCATGTCACATCAGGTGATTAGGGCTTTGCCTAACAGGGAGAGATGCAAATGAGGCATCCAAGAAGGAACCAATCAGGAGTTGTTCCTGAACAGTCCAATCAGGGGCCATTCTGTAATTTGGAAATAGCCAATCAGGTGTCAGGAGGTCTCAGGAGAGGAGCTGTACACCAGCGCCATCTTGGAAAGCTCAATGCGAAGGAGTTCCCAGATGTAGGGCAAAGGTTACTGTTCAGGGAACAAGTCTCAGCCCTCCAAGTGGGCCAGATAGGCCTTGCAGCTAGCTGCCTCGGTGTTTTGTTTTGTTTTTCCTGGTAAAGGAAAAGTTGTGTTTGGATATACATTATTTATTATTCACAGACTAGTCAAAAACTCTTCTGTCATTCTGATAGCAACTCCCAGTGCCTTCTAAACTGCTTTAATTGTTGCCTTTTTGATTCCTCAGTCCATTTGAACTCAGCTGAACAGTTTTCAGGTAAAATCATAGAGCTGTGTCAGGGAAGGCCAACTGGTTAAAGCATCTAGCCAAAGCACTGTCAGAGTGAAAGAAAGGGACATCATACTTTCTCTAAGGTCCTAGAAAGCTTGGAAGGTGAAAGGAGAAAGGGGGACATTTGGGTTCCAGACATGCTTGTCAAGTTCTACGCTTTTCAGCAGCAAGACATTTGTAATAAGAACCTGGGAAGAAAGAACTGAAGCACAGGAGAGTGGAAAGGGACAGAAAGCAAACTGACTTACACTTTTGCTCTGGGGGACTCTCGTTAGTAATCAGAATCTATTCATTTTCCCTTGTGAGATGTATGAAAGAAGAGGAAATGTATTCAGCACCTTCATATTTATCTTCTAATTAAAGCATTGAGCACCTACTCCGTGTTCAGGACTGTCTTAATTTTCGAAAGAAACATCAGCCTTAGCTCTTGCACTTGAGAATGAGAAGTGCACTATTCTCTCTTGGGGAAACAAAAACATGCACACATGAGAGAATATGGGAATGAGGGGAGGTGGCATTGGATTCTAATAAGGACCTCCACTTGGGAGACATACACATCCTATAGCATGGCACAGAAGAGGGTCATGACTCCCCTAAAACATAGCTCCCACCAGGCACTCAGACCTTTGCCTTTCACATCCTATACTAGGTCTCCTTCCTAACATGCAAAGCCCTATTTGTCGATATAAATATGTATAGCCTCACTATCCACAGCCAATCAACTCTCCCTCCCCTCTGTTCGCATATTCCCCCGAATCTTCCTTCTGCTGCTCTTTCTGTCCAGATCATCACTCCTAAAACAAATTTGGTGCCTTTTCTCTGTGCAGTATTCTTTATTTGGCCCAGAAGTTGAAGCACAGCAGGAAGTGGCTATTGTACATGTGTCTTTTGGATCTCATGAGTTGAATATTTAGGTGCTTTCCAAATGCTTGGCACTCACATGAACAAGAGATGGTGCATGTATGTGCATGGGGTAGGGGCTGATCTTCACTCTTGGAACTATTCTTTTTCATGTGGCTGGAATCTGGAAATGTCCTACTGTTCTAAAGTGCAAAAGATTGCCACTACTCCTTCATGGAAAGGAAGAAATAAAATTTTAGTTTAAGAAACATCAGTGTTCCTTCCCCTAAACACCTAGATAATGTGATATGAAGTATTTACCTTTCATTAAAGGACCTTTGGATTTTGGATAGAAAATGGTATGACTTTTTTTTCCAAGCAAGACTACTTTAAATATTCTATAATTTGATGTGCACACAAAATAGGGACCCACAAACATACCTTAAAACAGTTCTGTCCAATAGATATATAATGTAAGCCATATGTGTAGCTCAATTTTTTTCTAGTAGCCACATTTAAAAAACAAGCACATAAATTTAATTTTTATATTTTATTTAACCCAAGATACTCCCAAATATTATCTTTTCAACATAAAAGCAAATTATTGCTGGAAAATCAAGTCAGATTCAGAAGAGGGCATGGAACCAGGGACATTATTGCCAAAAGCAGATAAAACTGGGAAAATGTCTATGTTTTATTGGCTATGCAAAAGCATTTGACTGTATGGATTTTAACAAATTATGGATAATACTATGAAGAATAGGGATACCAGAGCACGTGATTGTACTCCTGAGGAATCTGTACACGGACCAGGATATAGTTGTTCAAAGTGAACAAGGAAACTCTGTTTGGTTTAAAGTCAGGAAGGGTGTGCAACCAGGGTTGTATCCTTTCACCATACCTCTTCAATCTCTATGCTGAGCAAATAATCTGAGAAGCTGGACTTTGTGAATTAGAATATGGCATCAGGATTGGAGGAAGATTGATTAGCAACCTGCGTTATGCGATGACACAACTTTGTTTGCTGAAAGTGAAGAGGATTTGAAACATTTACTGATGAAGACCAAAGAACACAGCTTTCAGTATGGATTGTACCTCAACATTAAGAATTTAAAAATCCTTACAGCTGTGTCAGTAAGCAACTTCATGATAAATGGAGAAAAGATTGAGATTGTCCAAGATTTTGCTTGTCTTGGTTCTATAATCAACACCCATGGAAGCAGCAGTCAAGAAATCAAAATACACATTGCACTGGGAATAGCTGTTGCAAAAGACCACTTTAAAGTGTTCAAAAGTAAAGATGTCATATTGAAGACAAAGGTGCACCTGACTCATGCCATAATATTTTCATTTGTATCATATGGTTATGAAAGTTGGATGTTGAACAAGAGAGATGGAAGAAGAATTGAAGCTTTTGAATTATGGTGCTGGAGACAAACATTGAATATACCATGAACTATCAAAAGAACCAACAGGTTCATCCTAGAAGTGCAACCAGGGTGCTCCTTGGAAGCAAGGATAGCTAGATTGTCTCTTACAGTTTTGGGGCAAATATTCAGGAAGGACTGATCCGTGGAGAAGGACATAATGTTTGGGAGAGTGTCAGGTCAGTGAAAAAAGAAGGAAGACCCTCAACTAAATGGATTGCACAGTGACTGCAACAATGGGCTTAAACATAAAGAGATTGTATGCATGGTACAGTGTCAGGTAGTATTTTGTTCTATCATACATAGGGTCACTATTAGTCAGACCCAACTTGATGGCACCTAATAACAACAACAACAACAACAAAAATTAATGAGATATTTTGCATTTCTGTTGTTGTATTAAGTCTTTGAAACCTGGTGTGTACTTCTTACTTGTAGCACATCTCAGTCCAGACTGGCCACATGGGACTAACAGGGGCCATGTAAGTTCAATGTTAGAACAAGAGGATTCTGGATTTATCTAATCCAACAGATCTTTCATTGAAAAGGAAGCTGAGTTCAAAATATTTTGATACCTTGTTCAAGATCAAATGCATGTATCATAACCTAGGCCTGGGCCTGTCCCCACCAGTACTCACCTGCTGGGTGGGGGTATGTTGTTAGGTGCCATCGAATGAGTGTCCAACTCATAGCAACCCTACATACACAGGCAAAATACTATTGTTAGTGCTTCTCGGCTATTCATAGGATTTTCAATGGTTGATTGCTTTCTGGGAGTGGGTTGCTGGGTCCTTCTCCCAAGCCTACAGCACCTGGTGTTCCCAGGCGGTCTCCCATTCAAGTACTAACCAGGCTCGACCCTGCTTAGCTTCCAAGATCTGATGGGATCAGAAGACACAATGGTACAGCTGCAGGCAGGAGGGTTTATTGTTGTTGTTAGGTGCCATCCAGTCTTGCCCGACTCATAGGGACTCTCATAGGGTTTCCAATTGCTGATTGTTTTGGGATTGCCCTGGGAGTGGATTGCCATGTGTCTCTCCCACTTTCGCGATGCTGGGAATCAAACTTGGGACCTCAGAGACCGCAGAGCAGTGCTCTACCAACTGAGCTAAATCATAGCAAGGGAGGGTTTATAGCTGACCTAAATAGCTACTTAGGAATAAAGCATAGTGTCAAACATTTTTTTCATTTACCACTTTCTAAACCCCTTGGCCCTTCAAAAGTATTTTTAAAAAACAAAGTTTCAGAAGAAAATATCCAAATATATACCATTTTATTTTGTTTTGTTTTATTTTTTGATATTTTGAGACAAGGTCTCACTATATACCCCAGGCTGTCCTGGAACTTGCACCATAGACCACGTTGGTCTTGAACTCGCATCAATCCTGCCTCAGCCTCCTGAGTACTGGGATTACAGGTATGTGCTACAATACTTGTCTTAATATGTACTGTCAGGGGTTGGCTCAGGCCTGGCGGGTATCAGAGCCTTGCCCTGACACCAGCTGAGCGTTGGGAACCCTCAGGATCAGGATGGGAGCTTGGCCTGAGGTGCCAAAGAAGGACTTCGGGAGACCTTCTAAATGAAAGGAAACAGGAATTTTATTAGGTTGCTCCCACAGAGAGGAGGAGCCAACAAGCACCCCTTTATGAGTGGGAGCCCAGAGGCTGGCAGCACGGGATGCTGCTGCCTCAGTGATGTTACAGCTTTTATATTAAGCAGCTCTGATGGTTCGTAGAAGGTGCCGGAGGTCTGCTGGTCTTGCCTCTTGCAGTTTGCCTTCTCTATCCTCCTCCTTTCCAAGGTTGGGAGGAATTGAAGGGTACTTGGTGTCTTGCTAGGTGCCTTTGGCTGTTCAAGGCCCCTGAGCTTGACATGTTGGCTTGATTGTAGTCTGCCACAGGATTGGGGAGCACTGGATCAAAGTCCTGGGGTCTGGATGGCAGGCGGAGAACAGTAGGGGCGAACAGTAGGTGTGTAAGGGGTGTCCAGGGGCCTATTTATATGGGCTCCTGGAAGGGGGGGGGTGTACTCGGAGCAGCAAATCAGGGTGCATTCCCTGATAGGTTTGACAGTTTACCTGTCCTACCTGCTAGGTAAGGCAGTTATGCAAAAAGGGTGATTTGGGGGTACACTTTGGATAGGTGGGTAAGGTGTGGAGTGGTCCAATCACAGATATTCCTTTGGGAGCCAATCAGGATGTTCGGACTGACCAATCAAGGTGGAGGTGGTCAGGACAGGGTCTAGCTGGTCAGGTACCATCTTTGATCACTCCGTGGAGGCAGAGGAGTGAGTGACCAGGATGTAGGCCAGGAGTCATCCAAGGGTCATTGTCCCTGGAGGACAGAGGTCATTCCCCAGGCTAGCCAGAGAGACCCTGGCCAGGGAGTCCTTTTTAGGAACCCCCAATAATGTACTATTTAAAAATACTTAGAAATGACAACCTGGTAGGCCATTTGTTGAAGCTTGCCCCATCTGCTTTCTGCCTTCTAATCAGCATCTGCAGGGTACCCAGCAGAGAGTCCTCAGACCAAGAAGGCAGCTGCTGCTGTGTACTGCTTGTCCTCCCTGGAGGTGTGGGAGGAGCGCTTCTGCCTCATCCATCCTCCATCCCACCCACATCAGCTCCTGCCGGCATCCTGAGGACACACGTAGTTTTCCATGATTAATTTCAAAGACTTTGAAATAACTGAGTGAACTTCCTTCTTCTGCTCTGCACATTTTGCAGTGCCTTATTTTGTGAATTAAGCCAAAGCTAAAAATGCAGGAAAATGACCATTTTAAAAGGAGAAAATGAGACCAATATGAAGAGAGCATTGCTTCCAGTAATGAAGACATTGGGGAATAAAGTGAATAATGAAGGCAGGCTTGCACCTGGATTGATGAGACAACAATTAGATAGGGCATTACAAGAAACAACATAAAAACCTTTGGTCTGCATTTTGTTTTCAGCTAGGAAAGAATTGGTATGGATTTCTAAGGATATACCTTGGACCTCTTTGCATCAAAATACTGAGGTCAAAGTGATGATAAATCTTTGTGGCAGTAAGATCTGTGAGTCATTTTCAATCTACATAAAATTCTGTCTTAGTGGCTGATGTATTAGAGCTAATGCTGAGATGCCCAGATGTCATACTCAGACTTTAATAAAAATGTATTTTGTCTGGCTCTTGATTATTAAGGTTTCCTTCTCCACCACCATGCCTCTCTCTGGGTCCCCCAAAGTGCAAACAAATAAGGTAGAAGGAAATGAGATTGGCAGACAGGAAAAGTGTCTATGTATATCTGGTAACAGGTCAAAATCAAGAATAGGCTGTGTTTGTGTGTGTGTGTGCGCACTCGTGTGTTTAGATAAGTGTGCTGCATGGCTTCTGTTTGTCCATCCAGATCCCCTGTGTCCTAAGAGGACAACCTAGATGTAGTACATTAACAGGATCCCTCAAGCCCTGGCATCGTGATAGGGTCAGATGGAGTTGCTGGCCAAAAATTAGAGGGGAGCAGGGCCATGGGGTTGAGTATTTATCTACCCCACTTGCTCCCTGGAGAGTCTCTGTAGACTGGCTGTAGAGACCAGCTCCTGTCACACAGCCTTCTCCATACACCTCTGTCACCATCTCTCAAAGCCATTCCCTCCTCTTGCCAGCTAGGCCTGAGGTTTATAATGATGCCCCTTATCACCAGCTTCCAGAGAGGAACTCTTCTTTCTTCTCTGCACCCACCCACACCTTTGTAAATAGGCCCTTTATGACTAACCATTCTCTAAATGCCCAGGTGGGGGTTGGGGGTTAGCTCAGATGGTAGAGTGCTGCTCTGCACTCTCTGAGGACCTGGGTTTGATCCCCAGCACCACAAAAACAGAAGGATGTGATAATTCATTCCCAAAGCAATCCTAAAGCAATCAGCCATTGAAAATCCCTTGAGGGTTGTTATGAGTCAGACATGCTCCATGGCACCTAACAACAACAATAAATGCCCAGTTGGAGTTTATTCATTATTTCCTTTTGAGATCTTGACTAATAAAGTAGGTATACATACATTCCTTAATCTAGAAGAATTTTTCTTTTCTCTATCAGCATGAGACTCTGAATTTTTCCATTGCCCAGAATCATCTTAAGTCTGTTCTCCAGAAGCAGAGCCTGAGATGAAGATTTGTATGAAGAGTTTTTATAAAAGATACGCTCCAAGGAAAAACCTACAACAGATTAGGGTGGTGGGGAGGAGCAAGAGAGGGAAAGGAGGAAAAGAGCCAAGCAAGGTGTTATTTCAGGCAAAGTCCCAGCCTCAGCCAAATGTTGAGTGGATCTCTGGAGCACAGATTAACCCCAGAGTTTGCCCTGAATTGAGTGAGGGGAGCTCAGTTTTCACTCTCCTGCATCAGTAAGTCATTGACTGTTGACATCTTAGGACTTTGGTAAATTCCCAGGAGGTTTCAGCTCTCTGTAGAAATAGATGGAATTCCAGCAGCCCAAGAGAAGTCCTCTGAAGACAGGACAATGATTAAGAAACAAAGCATATTGAAAGTGAGGTGTGAGCATGAGGAACTAGGAAAAGAGATCCCAGAGCATCCAGACAAAGCACAACTCATTTATTCTTCATTAAAAAACTATATATATGTACATATATAAAAATTAACAATAATACCAAAGAAGAAAAAGGGGATATGGTTCAGCTCAATTGGTAGAGTGCCACTCCATACTCTCTGAGGACCCAGGTTTGATCCGCAGCACTGCAAAAACAGGAGAAGGACATGGCAATCCCCTCCTGAAGCAATCTCAAAACAATCAGCCATTAAAAACCCTGTGAGGTTCACTATAAGTTGGATCCAACTCCAGGGCACCTAACAACAACAACAACCAAAAAAAAAAAAAAAAAAAAAAAGGGAAAATGTCAGCAGAGTAGAAAGAAGGGAGTTGGAGATCAGGGGGTGGGAGTGGAAGTTGAGGAAGGGGAGAAGGGAAGGGGAATAAAGCAGAGGGGGAAAGGGAAAGAGGAAAGTCTCAAAATGTATGATGTAATTATACAAATTCATGGGAAAAATAGGAGAAAGGAAAAAATCAATGAGACTATAACCCATGATTGCATATTATTTTTATTATATATTAATTAAAATTCCTCTTCTCTTTAGTTTATACAGTTCTGTAAAATATGAAAGTTGATAAATGTGTAAGAAAAGGTTATATAACATTTGCATAATGGATATACCAAAAGTCTTATTACTCTGTACCCCACCAACATTTATAAGTAAAGGGGAAAATTTTTATTCTTCACTTATATCCCTTGTAGACTGAAGATATTTGAGGAGGAGAGATATATTGATAATCAACTGGTTTAACAATGAAGCTATTAGTAAGGAGGAAAGAGAGTTATCTCTGATGTTACGGGGACACACACTTTGAAAAAAAACACTGCTTGTTAATCAAATACTATTTGCTTTTAGTGGACCCTGTTAGTATACTTTAAAAATACTAAACATCAGTTTAAGACCCATAGTCTTTAGATGCAAAGGCATCTTTGTGGGAATCTTGGCTAGAGATGCAGGTAGTAGTGCTATGGAATGTCTGCATTCCATGGCTAGTGGTGGCAGTGCTGGGGTGGGGAGGAGGGAGTATCGACACTTGCCATTTTCCTCTGAAGCTTTTAACACTTGGAAATTTGTCATAGAAGATTTTCTCATCTGCAGTTCAAACACTTTTCAGCAGGAATTCAGCTGAAGTTGAAATCACCATCTGGCATCTCATATTGAACCAGGTTCGTTGTGTGCCAAGAACTTCTTCTTTTGGCAATGATGCTGACTGTGATCTTTCAAAAATGTTTCTTGGGTTGGCATTCTTGACTGAACAGAGCAAGCAGCCTGTCTTGGAATTTAGGGAGAGATGTGCTGAGCACGTTGTTGCCCTAGGAAGAAAAGTGCAAGGTGAAAAGTTGAACCTTAGGTTTTGAAACTCCAGAACTCTATCTTTTCTTAGTGAGCCACCCAGGAAAAAAGATCTCAGCAAAATGAACAGTATCAGCAGAATGTTGCAAGTATTCAAGTCAAATCAATAAATGCTATTTAAGCACTTACCAGGTACAAAGTGATATTCCACCTGCTATAGGGATGTAAGGATGACTAAGAAGCAGTCTTTGCCCTCAAGTTGCTCACAATCCATTGGCTCAAGGTCGGGGGGCGGGGGGAAGAACTGTGCTTGATTGGGTGGACTCAAATCAGACTATACTAAGGCTCATAGCTGACATTGCCTGCCTCCTCCCAGATGCCCTGGGATCCCTTTTATTATATCAGTGCTCTCCTCCCTCAGCTCTGATGTGCTTTTGTTCCACTGGCCTGCACCCATGACTCTCTTTCAGAGGCTGCCCTAGAAAGCAGGAAGTACCTGAGAGCTAATTCCTAGCCAGTGATGACTCAGTGTGGGAGTAAGAAAGCCCAGGCCTTCGCCTTAGAGAAGGGCAAATTATTCTCATCCTTGCTTAGTCTCTTTCTGTTCTCTGTTCTACTTACTTACTCATTCACTTGCTGGTCTCTTTTGGGAGCATTCCTTAACAAAACCCTTCCCCACAAATTCTCCTCTCAGAGTGTGCTCCTGGAAATCCTGACCTAAGACAGGGGCATAATAAGAATATGAATAAAATGCTATGAAGGCACAGAAGGAGTGATTAATTCTGGTTAGAGTTCAAGGAAGTTTCCATAAAAGGAGGAGGTATTTCAGCAAGGTCTTAGAAGGTATTTTGGATTTTGCCAGACAGATGGAATTGAGAAGCTTCAGGATAAATCGAGGGGCAAGTGCATATATGAAGGAATAATGAAGGAAATGGTGGGGGAGTGACAGGAGATAAGGCTGCTAAAATAGGTTGGGACTAACTGAAGAAGAGACTTGAATGTCATTAAAGAGTTTGAGCTTTCTAAAAATTGGAAATAGTGAGCTATTGCAGGTTTTTAAACCAGGGAAAAATATGGACATCTCTCTTTCAGCATAATAGAAAATATAAAACGTAGGCTAAAGAGACAGGAGACAAACAGCAGAAGTCAGCATGGGAGTCCTTATAATATTCCAGGAGAGGATGAGGGGCTGATTTTGGGTCTTGGACATGAAAATGAAAAATAAATGATGGTTCTAGAGATTGTACAATTGGACTTGGTAATTAATTGGATGTAGGTGGCAAGAATGAGATCAAAAGTGGCTATGGTGTTAGGTTGGATCAGAGAGCAAATGATGGCTCCATCAGAAAGAGAGGGAACCCAGGGAAAAGCCAAACGGGGGAGAAGTCCATGAGTTAATTTTTGGATATAATTGAGATTAAAGGAGTCATCTTGGCAGAAAAAAATCTTCAATAACTCAAAGAAATTCCAGTAAAACCTGAACATAATTACTTGAATAAAGAACAACAAAAGAATTTGGGGTATTCAGAGCTTCGTAAAGTTCTAGTTTAAAGATAGACCAAATGTCTTAAAAACAGATACTATAAAAAATTAGCTTTCTGGATAGGAATCAAATCATCAACCGAAAACTTGGACACTCTTTAGGAATAAGAACACTTAAAATTCACTTATGTCAAAGGTGCATGTTGTTCAATTTCACCATGACTTTCTCTTCCTGATTAAATCTCAGGTGGGGAGTCTACCTAGCCCTAAGATTAGATCTGATATGCTAAATCTATATGGCTGTTTGGAGCCATCCCTGAAACTGCACAGAGTCTTATGATAATGGTGCTGAAAGCAAGAAGAAAAATAGTGCTTTTAGTGTTGAGAGACTATTATCTGTCTAATGTAACATGCTGCTCATGAAGGGGCTGTTGGAGCAATAATTACATCAACTGACAGCGGCTATTTACTGGTCCTTGATTATTGTTGCTCATTTACTTATGGCCTTGAGATGATTAAAAGAAAAATCAATATGCTCATGTGGGGATTGGCATCCCTATATTGCATTGACCTTTTTTATGCTTCAGTTTTTGAAACAGGGTGTTACTTTGTAGCCTAGGCTGGGCTGGAATTTATGATCCTCTTGCCTCAGCCTCCTGAGTGCTGGGCTTGTAGGGATGCACCACCACACCCAGCTACAAGTCCAAATTCTTTAAAAAAACAATTCTGTTTGAAAAAAATACTTCACATAAGACACATTGTTTCAAAAGCCAAATGAATTACATGGCAGTAGAGATGCCTTGCTACTTTGTAACAATGTTACATTTAAACTTTTCTCTTTGAGAACCCTTAATCCTTAGAGACTCTACACTTCCTCCTATCCTAAGTAGTGTGTAGAGTTCCCAGGCCTTTACCCAGAGACATTATAGAGGAGGAGAAGGAAGAAAAAATAGGAAGAAAGAGAAGGAGGACATTGGCTGTGTTTATTCATTCAGTCTTTCCTTCTCACCTTTCTTCCCTTCTTCCCTGAGACTCTCTTTTCCCCTCCTACTTCCAGGAATATTTTAGTACCTACTGTGTATCAGCAACTCTACTAGGAGCTAGAGATACAGACTGAACAAGGGAAACAAACGTTATCTCTACCTCATGAAACTCAAGTCTCTTGACTTGATTTCAGCTTCTATATGTAAACAACAGATAGTAACATTCATTTTTCACTCTTGCTCTCTCTTGTCTTCATATTGTATATGAAGGCATATTAGGTTCACCCATTTGATTGGTAAATGCAGTAAGCACAGTCCAGTGAGGCTATCTGCATTTGAAATCTGAAATCCAACTCTTCTACGTAATAGTTGTATATATTTGGTAAGGTGATTTGACTTTTTGACCCTCTATCTCTTTATCTATAAAATATAGATAATACTGGTTGCTGTGGTACATGCCTACAATCCTAGCTACTTGGGAGTCTGAGGTAAGAGGATAGAGTTTGATGATGCCAGAGGCAGCTTGTACAATTTAGCAAGACTGTCTCAAAGATAAAAAAAAGTTTTTTAAAGGAGTTGGGGATGCATGCAGCTCAGCGATAGAACACTTGCCTAGCATGTTTGAGCTTGTGGCTTCAACCCCCAAGTATGTCAAAATAAAACAAAACAAAACAACAACAGAAAATACATAATAACAACACATGCCTTACAAAATGTTGTATTGCAAGAGTTAATTCATTTATAACTTATAATAAGCTCTAGAACACAGTGAATGATCAATTGATTATAGTTGTGTGTTTGTTTGTTTTTTTGTCATGCACAGGAATAAAAATAAATACTCTATATTTTCAAGAAGCTTACAGACATACAGTTGGAGACAGACAGGTACACAGATAAAGCCAATAAAGAGTGAAAGGATAACAAATGTTGAGGATATAATGAAGGGGGTCATGAAGAAGGGAGTGGTAAATTCTTTTGGTCAACTCTTTTGAGATGGATGTAATATCAACCCAGAGTAGTTTCCTATTTCCCTGACCCTTAGGTAAGTGATCCTTCCCTTTTAAATGCCTGCTTTGCCTGCTTTATTTGCCCATAGTTATTCCATTGCGAATAATTACGTAAGCACAAATGAAGGCTTTTCACGAAGAGACATTGTGGTCGGTCTTTATTCACACTCTGAACAAAAGAGCTTGTCATAAATGGTAAAAATAGGCTAAACTCGCCTGATTCTCCTTTTCTTTTGGGGGTAGCAGGGCTAGTGATTGAACCCAGGGTTTTGTGCATAGCTAGGCAGGTGCTCTATCACTGAGCTACATCCTCAGCCCTTGGTTTTTTGAGACAGGATCTCACTATGTAGCCCAGATTGGCCTTGAACTCACCATCCTCCTGCCTCTGCCTCCCAAGAGCTGGAATTGCAGGCATGCATCACCATGCGCTACAACAATTCTGGGATTGAACCCAGGCCCTTGAACATGTTAGGTAAGCACTTTAACATTGAGCTACTTCCCAGACCTTTGGATGGGTTTTCTGTTTTTACTCAACTCCTTTTGGTAGTCACTATTATCATTACCAAGTATCTGGGGCACTTCCCTGCAGAAAGGTCATACATGATCTCCCTTGTAAGCCCAGGCATGGCCACTTGACATATTTTGACCCATGAAGTATGAGCACTTCCAGGCAAAACTTTCAAGAGCCAACGTGTCGTTCATCCTGCATCTTTTCCCCTGCCCCTACTACCAGGGAAGCCCACTGACTTATAAGCTTGGCTTCAAGGACCGTGGTGAGTAGGGCCTTCCTATCTCTCCCACAGACTTGAGGCATGGACAAGAAATAACCTTTATCACTTCAAACTGTTGAAATGTGTTGTTTTCTTTGTTGCCACAGATAAATATTGTCTATTTTGAGTGGTTGTTGTTGTGGTTAGGTGCCATCAAGTTGAGTCAGGATCATAGTGACCCCATATACAGCAGAATGAAACACCCCCCCGATTCTGTGCCAGGCACACAATCTTATTTATGTTTAAGTCCATTAGATATGCTAAAAGCTATAGTTACTAAAAACAATGAAGCAAAGGCAAGAGCTTGAGATGCGGAACCTTGACTCATCTGCTGGGGAACTGGTCAGGGGCAGTGCATGTTAATAACTCGACAGTCACTGGACAGACTTCTGTCTGCCCACTCCACACACTTCCCGGCTAGTGACATGAGCCTTGGAACAGTAAGTAATTTAATCCAAATAATGCTCTGAATATGTCCTCACTTCAATGCATTATTCAGAGTAAATTAATCACAACTTATTAAGTGTCTCTTTCGTATCTCTGACACTCACCTCATCACTTTGCCCCACTAAGCTTTTTTTTTTTTTTTGGAATGACCTTGCTATGCACTCTCTGGCATCCAGTCCCATCTGATTTCAGAAGCTAAGTAGGTTTGGGCCAAGTTAGGTCTTGGATGGGAGACTACTTGGGAATACCAGCTGCTATAGGTTTGAGAAAGCATCCTAGAAGCCCACTCCCAGAACAATCAGCCATGGAAAACCCTATGAACAGCAGAGAAGCATGGGCACAGTGCCAGGTATGACACAGTGTTGGGGAGTGTTTCATTCTTTTGTACATAGGGTTGCTATGAGTCAGATGTGACTTGATGGCCCCGAAAAACAATAACTATAGCATGTGTCATCCCAAGCACTTTGTATACAGTAACTCACTTAATCCTTACCTTGTGAGGTAGGTATTTTTATTATCTCTCTTTCACAGATGAGGAAACAGGGCACAGAGAGATTAAGTACCATGTCCAAGGTCACGCAATTAAAATGTGGTGGCACTCAGAATCTATCTCAGGCAATCTGGCTCCAGAACTGTGTTCTAACTGTGACACTTAACTAAGTGCGCAGGGAAGGCAAGAGGTTGTTCTTGGAGCAGTATGCAGTACAGTTGTTCTGGAAGAAGCAGTAGGTCCCACATGTTAGGAGCCCAGTGAACCTCTACCTGACTGGAATCCTTGGTGTGTGGTATCATTCAGTTGCAAAGCATATCCACACACCAGTGTCCTTGACCATACAATGGTGCTATGGATAGCTCAGGAAAAGTAAAGCAGATCAATCACGTGAGGCTCCTCAGACTGTGCGGGGCCCTGAAAGCTACCCTCTGGAAGTTCCTGGGGTTGCTGTATCATTTCAGGACAGGCCCTTGGAGAGTGCAGTAGTCTTGGCAAAATGCAGAGTCATGCACAAATATGAAATGAACTTCTTTGGGAATTTGTAGGAGGGCACAGAGTGGAAGGCCTGGGAAAGGCTGGCTAGAGAGTTGCTCAGAGCCTCGCAGACTCCACTGGCTGGGATGCACATGGGACGTTGGAATGATGGCTGGGTAAGGCATTTGTACCACTTGTGATTTAAGAGGGTCACAGACACTTTTCTGAGACACAAAAGAGGTGTCTTGATGTGCATATGAGTTGAGACGTGAGACTTGGACCTAAAATTGTTTCAGAAAAGCTTAGGAAATGTGCTCAGGAGAGAGAGTATTTGGAGGAAATGATATTATCTACCAGCAAGTCCTACAAGCTTTATTTCTAAAATAGACTTCAAGTCTGAACACTTTTCCACTCTAGCCACTGTCAACACCTCCTGAGGGCCACCATGGTGTCTCTCCCAGACACATTTGTCAGTCTCTTAGATAGCTCCCTGCTGTCATTCTTGTCCCTGCCTGTACAGGGAAAAAACAAGCTTTCTCTATTCTCACACTCAACACAGAAAACTACTAGTCACCAAAAGGTGTGAGACTGCCAATGACCAACAACCAATTCTCCAACACCAGCTGGGTGTCTTGCATTTTAAGTCAATTCTGATACTAATTTGTTAGCACAGACCTCACATTTAATAACTCAGTCCCACCAAATTGCCCCCACTTCAGACACCAGTCACCAATAGGAGGTCCCCAGCTTATGCACAAAGTCTGTCTGATCTGGCTGCAAATCAGAGATTCCTGTGACCCCTTTCTGAAATTCAACCTTTTGCTAGTGTGGCTCACAAAACTCAGAAAAACAATTTGCTTACAATTACAGATTTATTGTGAAAGGATGTTTTAAAGGATACAAATCAACACTTAGATAAATAAATTAGAGAGTGATGTTCAGAGGGTCTAAAGCATTGGCCCTCTTGTCCCTGTGGAGTTGGGATTTGCCACCTCCTGGCATGTGGAAGGTTCACCCACATGGCACTCACTGAAATCCAGTTTAGCGATTTTTATGTAGACATCATCAAATAGTATGATTGATTCCTGACTCAATCTCTGGCCCCTCTCCCCTTCCCAGAGGATGAGGGATGGGGCTGAATATTCCATGCTTCTAATCATGGCTTGTACCACTTGTGATTTAAGAGGGTCACAGCACCTTTAAGAGGTGATTTAAGAGGTGACAGCACCTTTCTAGGAGCCCACCCAGAGTCACCTCATTAAAACAAAGGATGTTCCTGT
This sequence comes from Pedetes capensis, assembly GCA_007922755.1. Taxonomy (NCBI): domain Eukaryota; kingdom Metazoa; phylum Chordata; class Mammalia; order Rodentia; family Pedetidae; genus Pedetes; species Pedetes capensis. The sequence continues at coordinate 12,970 of VMDO01004945.1, read as the reverse complement.
CACCCAGAAAATTCAAAGGGATGAGGAACTCTGCTTTGAGAACCTGGGTCAAAGTCTAAATACTGGAACAAAGGATGTCCTTATGATCCCCCATCTCTTAAGAAATTATAAGGGTTTTAGGAGCTCCATGCTAGGAACCACGAGCAGATAACAAACAAAGGGTTTTTGCTGGGACACATTGCCCAGTCCATTTGGCTCAGGGTAGACAGATCTTTCTGAAAAAGTAGTTAGCTCCTGTGGTTTCTTCTCACTGTGAATAAAACCCCAGTTCTTTACTATATAATCTGACCCAGGCTAACTCTTGGATCTCATCTCTCACTATTCTACTGGTCTGCTTTTTCTTGTACTCAAGTCCTACTGGCTTTTGTGTTATACAAACACACTAAGCTCCTGCCTGTCTTTGGTTTTTGCATTAGCTGCTCCTTTTGCCTAGGGTTCCCTTCTCCCTTTCACCCCCTTCTAGTTCTGATCTTGATCTAAACATCACCTTCCCCAATTTCCTGACCACCTTGTACCCTGTGCCACTGCCCCCACCCCTTCCTTGGATACCATCAAGCCCTTGGCAGAGTTCATCTTACTCATCACTATCTGAAATTGTCTTGTTTGTTCACCGGCCAGTTTGTGAGTTTGAAGCCAGTGTCCCTTACTGGACAGAATGGGCCTTGTTTGCCTCATTCCTGGCTATAACTAGCACCTCGATCAATTCCTGGAGCATGGAGGCTCCACAGATTAAAAAAGAAGTAATTTACATTTAATTTCCATCAATATCTCAAACAATTTAGTTATATGTCCCAGTGGAAAGCAAAAAAGGAGAAACATTAATTTATTTACACTTAATTGAATATTGATGTATTCTTTGGATGACAGCAATGGAATAGTGATATTTGAATATAACTTGGTGAGGTTAATCTATCCCCTTGAAAATCTGAAATTACATATGGCTCAGAATAAATTAGTTTTACATAGAAAATTAAAAACTCAGGAGCCACTATTGATAGGTTCCTATTTTTAAATATTATGAAAAGATAAAATTTAAATATTACAAAAATGCATAATATATGCTATAATGTTTCTATAATAAGGAGCTTATAGTTTTAAGGATAGAGAATATGATGTCAAAATCTGGCGCTAACCATATATTTTTCATGGATTTCTCTTGAAAAACTTAATGGTACCAGACGTTTATTTGGAGTCCAGTGAAATTAACATTGAATTTGGGCTATTAATTACATTTGCTTATGTGTCTTATTTCTGGATTCAATTCAAGATTATTATATCTAAAGCCTCTTAATGGAAAGCCCTCTAGGATATAATCATTTCTTAGCACACATATGATGAAATTTGATCACATTTGCTGATTTGTAAAAGCCCTTTCTGAGAAATAAATATTAATTCTGGCTGGTTTTGAAATAAGAACCCTTGGGGCACCACTTCTTCTTCTTTCCATTTTTAGACACCTCTGTGAAATGCTTTTACACTTGGGTGGAAGTGTTTTTAAAAGAGTTTGTGAAGATTTGGAAAAGATTTTATTTTTAATATCCCAGATTGCATCCTCTGCATTTGGTTGGTTTTGTTGCATGTACTCCATCTGTCTTAGTGATTGGGAAAACTCAGCAGGGGAAAAAATGGAAAGGGCAAAATTGTTTCCCTAGTTTTATAAAATGCCTAAAAACGACTTCACAAGTAAGTTTTAGTGCATGGGTTCATTTGCTTCTAACTTCCAAAACACTACCCAGGTGCCTGTCAATCTGCCAAACCAGCTGCATCAGCCCTGGAAGTGTCTGCCTTCCAAAGCAGGGAAAGCGGTAGTGCTTAGTTACTGCCTGCTCCGAGAGTCTGCAGGGCTTTTATTCTAAAAGCCTTTGTAAGGCCTCTTATCACTTCAGGTGAATTTAATGAAACACGCAGATTGGTTCTTTTATTATGAGTTTCCTTAAAGGAGACTATAATATATTTACTTGCTGGCTACAGGAGGTCTGGGGTTTTTATCTTTCTTCAATGAAAAATCTGAAAAGAAAAAAAAATTTTTTCTCTCTCTCCCTATTCCCTGCTACACTTGACAAGAAACAATTGCTACAATTGAAAGAAATTGAAACCTTACTCCTCACTGGATATTACATTGAATTTCAAGCTCCTATTTTCTTTTAAGCTACTAGACAATGCCTAGTAAAGTTTTTTTTCTTTCTGTTGTGTTTTTCTGAAAATCAATCAGTTATGTTTGTCATTAGGCTACTTCACGAGTTGGGTGTCTGGGAGAGCTAAGTGCTTTTTATCTACCTTACCATTGTTTAAAGTTTATTCATTGAGTGTCTTGAAGCCTTAGAACATGAACATCTGGAGACTAAATTTTTTTGTGTGATGTATGTACCATCGAATAAAATATAGATTCTTCAGTATTGTGTCAAAAGGGACTTTTGTCTGAAGCCTCGACTAGTGATCCTCCTTCCTCAGCCTCCTTAGTGCTGGGGTTACCTGGTGTGTGCTTATTATGCTTTCAGTGTAAGATGTTCCCCCAACCTCATGTACTGAATTCTTAATCCCCTTAATCCCCAGATGGTGGTACTACTTTGGGAGGTGGGGGAAACTTTAGGAGGTAGGGCCTTGCTAGAGGAAGTGGATCAAAGTGTCCTTGAAGGTTACACTTGGTCCCTGGTACTTTACTTTCTCTCTCTGCTTCCTTTCTGTCAGTATGTGAACTGTTCTACTATGGCCTCTTTACCATGCTGGACTAGAACCTCTGAAACCATCAGCTGAATAAATCTTTCCTTTTTTAAAGTTGTTTATGTTGGCCATTCTTTTACAGTGACAAAGAAACCTAACTAACATAGTGTTTAATTCCAAATGATTCTTCACACAGAATCAAACCTTCAACAAGTAAAATTCACAACTCTCAACTTTACAAACCTACCGAATTGAGATGGTGCCAATATCCTGATTTGTTACTTTTGGAAGGGTTGTTATTTTAGAATTATCATAAATAAAGCATTTTTCAACCCAAAGTGGACTGTCGGAGAAGGTAATATTTTGAAATCATGTGGTATTTTGAGCTGGCTTTACAGATTACAGTTTGAAAACTGATAAACCTATACATTAGGGCCTAATTCTGTGGTATTAAATTGATATTTAATATTAAATTCTCTCATGTTCTGTGACTCATCTAAGACTCTATTCACTTGCTATCAATATATCCTATCCTGTTACATGACCTTGTCATCACCCAGAACTCCTTCACCTTGAAATCTTGAACTTTGAAATTCTACTCTGTCCTCAACCTCATCCCTATTTTCTTCCCTGCATGCCATCTTACTAAGCTTCAGTCTTTCCAAGGCCTCTGACCTTCAGTCTTCCCATCTTATAACTCCTCAGTGTGCTTGGCTTTAAGGACACTCTCATTTAAAATGACCCTTTACTCCCTTTGACTTGCTCAACCAACAAATCCTCAGTCTTGGATCCCCCCCAATCTGTCTATTTTCTTTGGCCCTTTATATTACTGGGCAAAATCACCTAATAACACAGTCAGGTGATAACTCAAATTTTGAACTTCTAAACTCAGTTGGACACTCAAGACTATCTGAAATTCTTTGAGTATTCCTAATTTGTTCTCTGACCCATTTTCTTGACTGGAGACACAGAACTATGAATTACCAACACTTTGGACCAAATTAAGTATCTTATCAAAATGTTTTAAAAGTCCACCTTTTCCATTGAAGTTGACATGAACCAAACTCCCCCTTCCCTTTTTTTGCATGTTGCCTCCAACTTATTTTCATTTTTCCTTGCAGTTTTCCAAATAGATTTCTTCATGTGGGGAGCATTTTAAGAGCTTAAGGTAATCACAAGAGAATTACTACATACCTACTTTGTGCTAAATATATTCTAGGTGTTAGCAATACAGCAATGAGCAAAACAGTTCTGTACTCCAAGAGTTTATATTTCACTAACAAGGGATTTTATATAGGGAAATTAATAAAATATACACAGTTGGCTATCCATATTCATGGGTTCCCCAACCATAGATTCAATCAACCACAGATCCTATGATGGTTCTATGTGTACCTGAACATGTAGACATTTTTCTTGCCATTATTTTGTTTTGTTTTGTTTTTTGAGACAGGGCCTTGCTATGTAGCCCAGGCTGGCGTGCAACTCACTATGTAGACCAGGCTGGCCTTGAACTCACAGCAATCTTCTTGCCTCAGCCTCCAGATTGCTGGGCTTATAGGCATGCGCCAACATGCCTGGTATTTCTTGTCATTATTCCCTAAATGATATAATATAACAACTATTCACATAGAATTTACATGTGGTATTATAAATAATCTACAGATGGTTTCATGAACATAGAGGATATGTTTAGGTTATATGCAAGTACTGTGGCATTTTATATAAGGAACTTGAGCTTCTGCAGATTTTTGTGTCTACAGGGGTTTCTGGAACTAATCCCTTCTGTGTCAGAAGGTGACAGGTGGGATTGCAAAGTCTGGGCTAAGGGGTCAAGGTTGTGGGCCTATTGTCAGGAGTGTCTTAGATGCATGGCAGAGCCAGACTGCCATTGTTCAAATCCCAGATCTCACACTGCATTTGTGATCCTGTATAAGCACCTAACCTTCAGCACCTAACCTTCTCTTTCTATAAAACAGAGATTATCAAAGGACCAACAACATAGGGTTTCTGTAAGTCTGTTTTGTGTTGCTATAACAAATACCTGTATCTGGGTCATATATAAATAGGTTTGTTTGAGTCATGATTCAGGTGGCTGTAAAGTTCAAACAGCATGGTGCTGGCATCTGGCAAGAGCCCCTGTGGCTCATGACATGGTGGGAAGTAGAAAGGGAAACTGATACCTGCAGAAGAGGCACATGTTTGAGCAAGAAATCAGGCGAAGGGGAATGGCCCAAGCACAGTTTTGTAACAACTGGCTATCTCAAGAAGGAACCCAGTCCCATGGGAATTACATTAATCACTTTCCCATGACCTAATTGTTTTCCAACAGGCTCCACCTTTTAAAGACTTACCTCTTTTTAATATCATCACATGGGGACCAAGCTTGGAGTGCATGCACCTTTGGGAAACCAACCATATCCAAACCATAGCAGGGTCACTATACGGATGAAATGACTTACTACCCACAAGGAATTTCCCCTGCTAGGGCCTAAGTAATTATCAGCTCTTTCATTTTAAAGGAAGGTTTTAATCATGGCCTGTCGGGGTTCAGCTCAGGCCCGGCTGAGGTCAAAGTCTTGCCCAGACACTGGGTGGGTATCGGGGACCCACTGGACCTGGTTGATGCGGTGGCCAGAGGTGCCAAAGAAGGACCTCAGGAGACTTTCTATTAAAAAACAGGAATGGGAAAGTTTGTTGGGTTGCTCCCCAAGTGAGGGGCAACCAGCAAACATCCCCTGCTAAGTGCCAGCTCAGAGCCAGCAGCATGGAATGCTGCAGGCTCACTGATGGTATGGCTCTGCTCTTAAAGTTACAGCTACAAGCTATAGATGTTCCGCTGGGATAGAGGCCCGGTGGTCTTGACTCTCGCAGCTCGCCCTCTCTGCCTCCTTCCTTCCCAAGGATGGGAGGAATTGGGAGGCTCTTTGTGAGTTGCTTGTAGCCTTCAGTGCTTCGGTTCCCCTGGTCTTGACTCGTTGGCTTGCTAGATGGTCTTCCACAGGATTGGGGGGCGCTGGATCAAGGTGATGGGGTCCGGTAGCAGGTGAAAACAAGAGGGTGAAGGTGGCATCCAGGAGCCTGCTTATATAGGCTCCTGGAAAGGGGTGTGTACTGGGAACAGCCAATCAGGGCTCATTCCTTGACAGGTGTGGCAGGGTCCAATCAGGTAGAGTGCTTTAGGAGCCAATCAGGGGGCTAGGGGTAGCCAATCAAGATAGAGGTGGTTGGGACAGAGTCAGGCTGGTCAGGGGCTATCTTTTACTCACTCTGTGGAAGGAGGGGATAAAGGAGTGAGTAGAATGTGGCCTGGGGTCAGCCAGAGGTCAGTCCCTCAGGCTGGTCAGAGGGACCCTATTTATGGGGTGCTTATAAAAATCCCCCACAATGCCCCATACATGCACAATTCATTTCCTAGAGGCAGAGGGATATTCCCCACGAAGAGAAAACCCCTTACTTGCCACACCCTTTCCAGGAGACCCTGGCAGTGCCTTTGCATTGGTGTTTTGTCAAGTTGGCACAAGTGAGAGCTTTTCATCACAATTGGTTAAGGTGACCAAAGGCATTTGGAGATCCAGCTAAGAGGAAGCTGAGTTGAAGACACACTTAGTTTGGGTTTAGTGGGGGAAGTTTGTTCACAGCTTGTTCACTTCTATTTCAGTTACTGCTTGTCACCCTGGTGTTGAAGCAGCTCCCAGGACCCCTACCACCCACCCCTGGGCTGTAGGTGCAGGGTAGGACACGGTGATGAGATTGTGTGCCACAGGCCCGGCAGCAGAGCCATGGGGACAGAGCAGAAAACAGGGCTGGAAACAGGCAGAGCCAGAAGTTAGTCTTTGGAAGAGTTTGGAATCCTCTGGTGTATGAATATGTAAGTAGAGGATTTGGTTCTCAGGGCACAGTCAAAACAGAAGTCTTTCCCTCTCAGGCACACACCAGATAATGCTGCATTTATACATATATAAACATAGTTATGGGCTGAATGTCTGTCTATCCCTACCATTCATGTATTAAAACCCTAACGCCAGTGTGATGGTATTTGGGGATTGGGCCTTTGGGAAGTAATTAGGTTTAGACAAGGTTATGACGGTGTCCTCATAATAAAAGATCAGACACCATGTGTGTTCTCTCTTTCTCTTTCTCTCCCTCTCTCTCTCTTGCTCTTTCTCTCCCTCTCTCTCCTTCTTTTTCTTTCATATGGAGAAACAATAAGAAGTCACCTGTATACAAGTCAGAACAAGAGCCTTCACCAGAACTCTGCCCTGATCACAAACTTCCAGGCTCCAGAACTGTTAGAAATAAATATCTGTTGTTCAAGCCACCCAGTCCACGATATTTTGTTATAGCAGCTTGGGCTGACTAAAATATGTACTAACTTTTAAATTTTTTTAGTAAGAACCACATGAGATAGAATTATAATGTCTGTCTGAGCAGAAACCTGCATCAGTACTAGAAGCAGTAAGAAGGTTTCTGTGTGAATTTCCAAGCTTCCTGCATTCTAACCAACAACACACAGAGAAAAACAAAACAAAACAAAACAAACAAATAAAAAAAACCTGCATTAAAAGAAATATTGAATTATCCTTCTAACCTCTCTTTAGGCAGTATTACAAAATCATTGTCATTTAGATATGATCAAGATATGTAGCCAAAATTACAGGAAAAAAAATGTATTGTAGAAATGTGTGGGCTGATTAATATGTTCACTTTTCTCCTAGTTTTGATTTGGTGAATTTTGTGGTGTTTTTTTTTTCTTTTAGTATTGGGGGTTGAAGAACCCAGGGCCTTGCATATGCCAGGCAAGTTCTCTATCATTGAGCTACACTCCAAGCCCCCGTTTTATTTCTTATTTTGAGACAGGGTCTTGCTAAATTCAGGCTGCCTCTGTCCTTTGAACCTGTGAACCTCGTGCCTCCACCTCTTGAGTAACTGGAATTACAGGTGTGCACCATGGTGACTGGCTGTGCTCTTTTTCTTAAACAGACCCTCCCCACAAACTTCATAAGTGTCAGACCCCATGACCTTGAATCCTCTCGTCTGGAAGGAACAGGCATGGGGAAACACCTCAGTTCCTTTTCTTCTCACCTGGACTTAACTACATGGTCAAGTCTACATAAAGCCGCTCATCAAAGAGGAACAAATGACCCTACCCCTTCCTTCCACATGTACCACTATGTCTCTGCTTTCCCCTCCATCCTCTCAGAAGACTTCCTCTCCACTGACTGCCTGCACTTTTTGGCTATGCTCTTGCTTCTCGCTGCTTCTCCTTGTCAGACCACAGACACACCTCCAAGGACAGTCTTTGACCGCCTTCCACACTTATTGCTTACTTCTGCTTTATAGGTTTCCTAAGTAGCTCAGTTGGTAGAGTGCCACTCTGCAGTCTCTGAGGTCCCAGGTTCGATTCCCAGCACCACAAAAAAATGAGAGAAGGATATAGCAATCCACTCCTGAGGCAATTTCGAAACAATCAGCCATTGAAAACCCTAAGAGGGTCGCTATGAGTCAGACACAAATTGATGGCACCTAACAACAACAATTTCTGCTCCCCTACTCCCCCAACTTTATACATCTTCTCTTTTTATATAGTGCTTCTTTTCCTCATTCTTTTCTTTTTGTTTTCTTTGGATTTAGAAAATTTTAATTTTCTTATTTAATTTAATTAATTTAATTAATTTAATTTATTTTTTTGAGGTGAGGTCTGGTTCTGTTGCTAATGTTGGTATCAAAATCTTGGATACAAGTTATCCTTCAACCTCAGCCTCCTGGGCAATGGAGACTACAGTTGCATTCTACCACACCCAGCCCGTTATACGTCTCAGAATAGTAGCCCATACTCATGGCCTCTACTTTCTTGTTTCTGATAAATTAACCCAGTTCACTGGGATTTGTTGTCTTACAGCTTTGGGGAACTGTTCCCTAGAGTCACTCCTGGCTGACTGTAGGGCTTTGTATCCATCCTCACCTGATTTGGCTTCTCTGTGGCACCTGGTGATATGAACACCACTGTCTCTGGAATCTTTTCTCTCCTGATGCATGATGCCACTTCTCATGGCTCCCCTGCCTTATCTGTGACCACGCAACACACTTTCCTTAAATACATGTTCCCCAGGCTCAGCCCTTCTAATATCCCCATGTCTCATGCTCTTCAAAATTGCACAGTTAGTCTGTAACAAGTCCATGTGGTTCACTCTGAAATGAGACTTCTACTCCCTTGATTGTTTCCATTGGGGCACATGGCCACGCTGCCACCTTCCCATGGGACAGCTCCAAGTGCACGTCCCATGGGTGTCACATCCTCACAGATGAGCTCATCATCATCCTCTCCAAACCTCTGCTCCCTCTGCGTTCTCCATGGTGACACACATCTCCATCAATCACTCGGCCACTTAGCCAGCAGCTCTTGAAGTCTCCTGGTTTTCCCTCTTCCCTTTCACTCCTCATTTCTGGTCACTTACAAATGTAGTTTATTTTATCACTAAGGTGGTTGTGCTTAGCTTCTTTTTAAAAATTACATCATTAAATATTTGGAAGTCTGATGAAAACTGTACTGCTTCTCAAAATGCTCTTAATGCATGAAATAAAACATAAAGGATTACAGATGATCCTTTTTTGAAATATAGCTTTCAAAATTACAAAAATTTTGATATGTTAATACATGTAAAAGCACTAACGTAGTATGAAACACAATTCTTTTTTTATTAAAAAATTTTAATATACATCTTAATGTGATTCATTTTGACATGCTTTTCATTGTGACATTTCCATATATGCATTTTGATAAACATTATTCATATAGGTTACCCCTTACCCTCACCTATGCTTCCCCCGCCACCCTTCCCATCTAAGTTTCCCATCTAAGTCTTCTCTACCTTCTATTTAGTAGTATTTTTCTATATGTCCATGGGTTCCAGTTCTGTTTAAGATAGAAACTTTTCCTGTAGTGGTCTTTGTTTTTATCTTGTTAGAACAATTACATACAATTTCTAGTCCATTTATATTGACATCATTCTTATGTTCCCCCCCCCTTTTATTATGATCCGACCTTTGAATAGGATTTTTCCTTCTTGTAATTTTGAATCAGCTCCCTCATATGAGTGAGAACATGTGTTGTTTCTCTTTCTGAGCTCGTGTTTGTTCACTCAAAATAATTTTCTCTAATTCCATCCATTTTGCTGCGAATGATCTTATTTCATTTTTCTTGATTGCTGAGTAGTATTCCATTGTGTATATATACTAGAGTTTTTTTATCCATTCTTCTGTTGAAGGGCATTTTGGTTGATTCCATATCCTTGCTATTGTGAAAAGCGCTGCATTGAACATGGAGATTCAGGTGTCTCTGTGGTATGATGACCCATCTCCCTTTGGGTAAATTCCCGATAGTGTTATAGCTGGGTCATATGGTAGATCTATTTTTAGTTTTTTAAGATACCTCCATATTGATTTCCACAGTGGTTGGACCAATTTACCGCTCCACCAACAATGTTAGAGTGTTCCCTTTTCCTCACAATCTCGCCAGCATTTGTTATTGTTTGTTTTATTGATCTTGGCCATTCTTATTGGTGTAAGGTGAAATCTCAGAGTTGTTTTGATTTGTATTTCCCTAATGGCTAGGGATGTTGAGCACTTTTTCATGTGTTTCATGGCTTTATGGACCTCTTCATTGGAAAACTGTCTACTCAGTTCCTTTGCCCATTTGTGTATTGGGTTGTTTGGTTTTGGGGGAGTTTTTTTCTTGAGTTCTTTATAAATTCTAGTAATTAGACCTTTGTCTGATGTATAAAATGCAAAGATTTTTTCCCATTCCGTGGGGGTTTCCTTGACTCTGTTAATTGTTTCTTTTGCTGTGCAGAAGCTTTTGAATTTCATGCGATCCCATTTATCTATTCTTGTTGCAATTTCTTGAGCAATTGGAGTCCTATTAAGGAAATACTTTCCTATATGATGGAGTGTATTGCCTATTTTGCCTTCTATAAGTTTTAAAGTTTCTGGTTTTATGTTGAGATCTTTTATCCATTTTGAGTTAACTCTCGTGTATATTGAGAGATGTGGGTCCACTTTCATTTTTCTGCATGTGGATGACCATGTTTCCCAGCACCATTTGTTGAAGAGGCTGTCCTTTTTCCAGTTTACTTGCTTTGCTCCTTTGTCGAAAATAAGGTGGTTATAAGTGTGTTGAGGTATATCTGGGTCTTCTGTTCCAGATGTCTTCGGGCCTATTTTTGTGCCAATACCAAGTTGTTTTTGCAACCACTGCCCTGTAATATAGCTTGAAGTCAGGGATTGTGATTTCACCTGCATTAGATTTGCAGCTTAAAAGTATTTTGGCTATATGTGGTCTTTTGTGGTTCCATATGAATTTTTGGATCATTTTTTCTATTTCTGTAAAGTCAGTCAGTGGAATTTTAATGGGGATTGCATAATATCTACAAATTGCTTTTGGTAGGATAGCCATTTTTACTATATTAATTCTCCCTATCTAGGAGCAGGGGAGGTCTTTCCATTTTTCAGTGTCCTCTGCTATTTCTTTCTTGAATGTTTTGAAATTTTCCTTTTAGAGATCTGAAGGGTCTTTGGTTAGATTGATTCCAAGGTATTCAATTTTCTGGTGGGCTATCATGAATGGTATCTTTCCTGAAATTTCCTTCTCTTCTTGTTTGGAATTGGTGTAAAGAAAAGCTATTGATTTTTGTGTGTTAATTTTGTAGCCTGCAACTTTGCTGAAGGAGTTAATTAGATCCAGAAGTTTTCTGGTTGAGGTTTTAGGGTCTTTCAAGTATAAAATCATATCATCTGCAAATAATGATAATTTGACCTCTTCCTTGCCAATCTGTATCCCTTTGATTTCTTTCTCTTGTCTGATTACCCTGGCCAGAACTTCAATTACTATGTTGAATAGAATAAGAGAGAGAGGACATCCTTGTCTTGTTCCAGATCTAAGAGGAAATGGTTTCAGTTTTTCTCCATTTAATATAATGTTGGCTGTAGGTTGGTCATAAATGGCTTTTATGAGATTAAGGTATTTGCCTGTTATACCTATCTTCTCCAGGGTTTTTATCATGAAAAGGTGTACTTTGTCAAAGGCCTTTTCAGCATCAATTGAGATGATCATATGGTTTTTGTTTGTTAGTTTCTTGATATGTTGGATTACATTAATTGATTTCCGTATGTTGAACCAGCCTTGCATCTGTGGTATAAATCCCACTTGCTCATGGTGAATAATCTTTTTCATATACTGCTGTATTCTGTTTGCCAGAATTTTATTGAATATTTTTGCATGTAGATTCATAAGGGAGATGGGTCTATAATTGTCTATCTTAGATGAATCTTTTCCTGGTTTAGGTATCAGGGTGATGGTAGCTTCATAGAATATATTTGGGAGTGTTCCCTCCTTTTATATTCTTTGGAATAATTTGAGGAACACAGGTATTATATCTTCTTTAAAAGTTTGGTAAAATTCTGCTGTGAATCCATCAGGACCTGGGCTCTTTTTGTTGGGAGACTTTTAATTACCTTTTCTATTTCTGTATAGGTAATGGGCTTGTTTAAGTCAGTTATGTCTTCTGGGGTTAGTTTTGGTAGGTCATACATGTTAATAAATTTGTCCATTTCTTCTGCATTTTCATATTTTTGGGAATACAGTCTCTCATAGTAATCCCTGACAATTTTCTGTATTTTGTTGGAGTTGGTGGTTATGGATCCGTTGTCGTTCATAATCCGTACTATGTTAGATTTTTCCTTTTTCTTTTTGATGAGGTTAGCCAGAGGGGTGCCTATTTTATTAAACTTTTCAAAGAACCAGCTCTTAGTCTTATTAATTTTTTGAATTATCTCTTTAGATTCTAATTATTTCTCCCTTTATTTTTGTAATTTCCCTCTGTGTGTTCCATTTAGGGTTGTTTTTTTGTTGGATTTCTAGTGTCTTAAGCTGTGTCATTAGGTCATTTATTTGGCTCATCTTTATTTTATTGATGAAGGCACTTAATGCTATAAACTTCCCTCTTAAAACTGCCTTTGCTGTATCCCATATGTTTTGGTAGGATGTGTTTTCATCATAATTTGATTGTAGGAATTTTTAAAATTCCATTTGATTTCATCAACAATGCATGGGTCATTCAGTAGTGAATTATTCAGTCTCCATGGGTTTGTAAAGTTTCTGGAATTATTCATGTTTTTTTAATCACATTATGATCTGATAAGGAACATGGGATAATTTCAATTTTCTTGTATTTGTTGAGGGAGTTCTTATGGACTAGCATATGATCTATTTTAGAAAACGTACCATGTCAAGCTGAGAAGAATGTGTATT